>CM067323.1:119175000-119177500 GCA_034376525.1 Nicotiana benthamiana | reverse complement strand
ATGATTCTCCAGACTACAGTTCGGACGACGGAGCCGCCCGATTATAAGGCAGGGCTGTTCCCGGTTCGCTCGCCCTTACTAAGGGAATCCTTGTAAGTTTCGTTTCCTCCGCTTATTGATATGCTTAAACTCAGCGGTTAGTCCCGCCTGACCTGGGGTCGCGGTCGGAGCGCCTAAGCGCGATAAGGGCCGGGAGCCCAAACAAGCGACGGGTTGGAGCCGCGACATTAGGAGAGTTTAGTTTCAACCACCACTTGCCGTGACGTCCGTTGCTGTGGACTCGCATTTAGGCCAACCGCACGCTCAAGGTGCACGGGAGGCCAGTATCCGTCCCACGACAGCACCGCAACCATGAGAATGGGCGCGGTGTGCGGGGGATACGCGATCCGTGACGCCCAGGTAGACGTGCCCTCGGCTTAATGGCTTCGGGAGCAACTTTCGTTCTAAGGCTCGATGGTTCACGGGATTCTGCAATTCACACCAAGTATCGCATTTCGCTACGTTCTTCATCGATGCGAGAGCCGAGATATCCGTTGCCGAGAGTCGTTTGTGTTTCAAAAGAAGCACAAGTTCCCCGCGCACGCTGCAAATGGGGCGCGAAGGGCAGGCTTTCAAATTAGTATTCCTTGGCGGTTTCTGCGTTGGGGTTCGTTAATCACCCGGCACGCACGCAAGCGCGCGCGTTGGGGATATAGGAGGAAGTCGCACGGATGGAGGCCGAAGCATCCCGGCCGCACAGCTCCCCAGTTTTTTAAACAAGTTCGCGGGTCGTTCTACCTTGCAAGTTTCGACAATGATCCTTCCGCAGGTTCACATATGGAAACCTTGTTACGACTTCTCCTTCCTCTAAATGATAAGGTTCGATGGACTTCTTGCGATGTCGCGGGACGCGAACCGCCCACGTCGCCGCGATTCGAACATTTCACCGGATCATTCATCGGTAGGAGTGACGGGCGGTGTGTACAATGGGCAGCAACGTAGTCAACGTGAGCTTATGACTCGCGCTTACAAGGAATTCCTCGTTGAAGACCAACAATTGCAATGATCTATCCCCATCATGATGAAATTTCAAAGATTACCCGGGCCTATAGGCCAAGGCTATAAACTCCTTGAATACATCTGTGTAGCGAGCGTGCGGCCCAGAAAATCTAAAGGCATCACAGACATGTAATTGCCTCAAACTTCCGCGGCCTAAAATGCCGTAGTCCCTCTAAGAAGCTGGCCGCGAAGGGATACCTCCGCATAGCTAGTTAGCACGCTGAGGTCTCGTTCGTTAACGGAATTAACCAGACAAATCGGTCCACTAACTAAGAACGGCCATGCACCACCACTCATAGAATCAAAAAGAGCTCTCAGTCTGTCAATCCTTTCTATGCCTGGACCTGGTAAGGTTCCCCGTGTTGAGTCAAATTAAGCCATAGGCTCCACTCCTGGTGGTGCCCTTCCGTCAATTCCTTTAAGTTTCAGCCTTGCGACCATACTCCACCCCGGAACCCAAAAACTTTGATTTCTCATAAGGTGCCGGCGGAGTCCTAAAAGCAACATCTGCCGATCCCTGGTCGGTATCGTTTATGGTTGAGACTAGGACGGTATCTGATCGTCTTCGAGCCCCCAACTTTCGTTCTTGATTAATGAAAACATCCTTGGCAAATGCTTTCGCATTTGTTCTTCTTTCATAAATCCAAGAATTTCACCTCTGACTAGGAAATATGAATGCCCCCGACTGTCCGTGTTAATCATTACTCTAATCCCTAAGGCCAACGTAATAGGACCGAAATCCTATAATGTTATCCCATGCTAATGTATACAGAGCGTAGGCTTGCTTTGAGCACTCTAATTTCTTCAAAGTAACAGCGCCAGAGGCACGACCCGGCCAATTAAGGCCAGGAGCGCATCGCCAGCAGAAGGAACGAGACGACCGGTGCACACCAAAGGCGGACCGGCCGGCCCATCCCAAAGTCCAACTACGAGCTTTTTAACTGCAACAACTTAAATATACGCAATTGGAGGTGGAATTACCGCGGCTGCTAGCACCAGACTTCCCCTTCAATGGATCCTCGTTAAGGGATTTAGATTGTACTCATTCCAATTACCAGACTCATAAAGCCCGAAATTGTTATTTATTGTCACTACCTCCCCGTGTCAGGATTGGGTAAGTTGTGCCTGCTGCCTTCCTTGGATGTGGTAGCCGTTTCTCAGGCTCCCTCTCCGGAATCGAACCCTAATTCTCTATCACCCGTCACCACCATGGTAGGCCACTTTCCTACCATCGAAAGTTGATAGGGCAGAAATTTGAATGATGCGTCGCCGGCACGATGGTCGTGCGATCGTCGAGTTATCATGAATCATCGCAGCAACGGGCAGAGCCCCCGTCGACCTTATATCTAATAAATGCATCCCTTCCAGAAGTCGGGGTTTGTTGCACGTATTAGCTCTAGAATTACTATGGTTATCCGACTAGTAGATACCATATAACAAACTAGAACTGATTTAATGAGCC
>CM067323.1:119147500-119150000 GCA_034376525.1 Nicotiana benthamiana | reverse complement strand
GTCGTGGACCAAGCCATCGCAAGGCGAAGCTAGGACGACTTGGGACACAACTGCAGCTTTTGGTTCACCCCGAACGTCGAACGCGAGGGGCGAACAACGACCGGTTGTGCTTGATAATGCCTTGGCATTAGGTATGCAACAAAGAAAATCGGCGTCGAACAAGCCTAATTTGCGCTTATGACATGACTGAGATGGCATGCGAGCTAGGACGTCGCTGCTCGAGCAGGGATCCAACCTAGCCATACAAGCCGAACACCACTCATGTGCCGCACGGACACTTGCCTCGCCGATACAAAGCCAACACCAGCCCTAACACGTGACGTGCAGCCATGTGTTGTTGCTGATGCCATCATTGCAAAGCCAAGACAAGCCCCGCAAAGCACAAATAGGGAGTTTGAACAATGCCTGACACAACCCACAACAACCGATGGCAATCGGCAACTTACTAAGCTTCGCCTCGTGCGCACGGCACCTTGCGGCACTACTTGCACAATGCTTTGCTATTTTGTTGCCAAAAGCCATCAGCCGCCACGAGCGATGTCGCCTCCCGATGTTGCCCGCAACAACCGATGGCAATCGGCAACTTACTAAGCTTCGCCTTGTGCGCACGGCACCTTGCGGCGCTACTTGCATGATGCTTTGCCATTTTGTTGCGAAAAGCCATCAGCCGCCATGAGCGATGTCACCTCCCGATGTTGCCCGCAACAACCGATGGCAATCAGCAACTTACTAAGCTTCGCCATGTGCGCACGGCACCTTGCGGTGCTACTTACACGATTCTTTGCCATTTTGTTGCCAAAAGCCATCAGCCACGAGCGATGTCGCCTCCCGATGTTTCCCGCAACAACCAATGGCAATGAACATCTACTGAGCTTCGCCCCGTGTGCACGGCACCTTGCGACGCTACTTGCACGATGCTCCGCCGTTCGTTGTCAAAAGCTATAGGCCGCCATGGAGACACAACCCACAACAATCGATGGCAAAAAGAAACTTACTAAGCTTTGCCCCATGCGCACGGCACCTTGCGGCGCTACTTGCACAATGCTCCACCGTTCCATTGCCAAAAGCAATCAACCGCCATGAGCGATGTTGCCTGCAACAACCGACGGCAATCGACATCTACTGAGCTTCGGCCCATGCGCACGGCACCTTGCGGTGCTACTTGCACGAGGCTCCGCCGTTCTTTGTCGAAAGCCATCAGCCACCATGAGAGATTCCGTACACAACCCACAACAACCAATGGGAATCAACAACTTACTAAGCTTCGCCCCATGCGCACGGCACCTTGCGGTGCTACTTGCACGACGCTTTGCCGTTCAGTTGTCAAAAGGCATCAGCCACCACGAGCGATGTCGCCTCCCGATTTTGCCCGCAACAGCCAATGGCGATCAACAAGTACAAAGCTTCGCCCCATGCACGACACCTTGTGGCGCTACTTGCATGACGCTCCACCGTTCATTCCCAAAAGCCAATGTTTGCCACGAGCGGTGCCACCACCAGGCTTACTACGAGCCCAAACGAGTACTTGCCGTCACGGTTTGGGAACATCGAGGACGTAGCACGGACAAGCCGTGCATGCCCCCAATGCCCACGCCCCAAGCCAGCGTCCCCACTGCATGCCCGCCCCTTCCTGGCAGCAAGCACCTGAGGTGCCTTTCAACACCTCTACCCCCCTTATATATGCTTAAAAAAAACCCAAAGTTCAGGAGTAGACATGTTTTGTCCAGAGAATCACAATAGACATGTACAACGCCAAATAGAACAAACCAAAGTACAACTTGGCTAATATATTCACAAATGACTTTTAAACATTGTAAATGATATTTTTTACAAAAACAGTATTTTTTTTTGAGATACTTTGTATTTAAAAACGAAAAATACTTAACAAAAATACTAAAAAATATGAAAATTATTATAAATAGAGAAAAAATGATGGAGAAAAATTCCAATGCAACTTGTAATAGTATAACATATAAAAGAGTAAATATTTTTATTAAAAGCTGACATAAAAATAATTTAAAATAATAAAAAATTCATAAATATTACTAAAACATATATTAAAAATAGGAAAAATACATAAAATTATTATAAATGCATATAGATGACCAACCGCTAATAAGCACGACGCACCTCCATTATCGCAACCACAACAAGTGATTCCAATTTGAGAAAACCGCCGCCAACCACAAAGTGTCGACCAACCGTCGCCAGTGGATACCACTCGAGCCAACGTGACTTCACACCACCGCCACCAACGACCACCAACATCATTGTGCTTGACGTGTTTCCCAACCACAACAAGTGATTAGGATTAGAAGAAACCGCCGCCAACCACAAAGTGTCGACCGGCCATCGCCGGACGCTAACGCTCGAAACACCCTGACTTTCCACCACCGCCGACAACAACCACCAACATCATTGCGCTTGACATGTTTCTAAGCATTGGTTAGCAATAGACGTGGTGCGATGTGGTGCGATGTCGTGCGATGGCCATGTCCTG
>CM067323.1:119135000-119140000 GCA_034376525.1 Nicotiana benthamiana | reverse complement strand
AAATCTCAACCGCTGCCCATGTGCACAGCATGTGCCGGTAACCGCCGTTTGACTTGGTCCATTCTCATGTTGCTGCCCAATTCCGTGTGTTGGCTTGGCCTTGGCGCCAATGCCATTGCTTCTAGCTGCATTGCACCCCAATTAGCCTAAACATTGCCCACAAACTTGGCCCTTTGCCCCAACTCGAACCCATGCCAATCTGCCCGCGCATTGCCTTTCCGTTTGCACATTTGATTGTCTTTGCCCATCTGTTTGTGCCATGCCTTGACATCAATGCCTCCTGCCTTGATGCTATAATCATGATCAAGTACCGTCCGTCACCCACAACTCATTGTCAAGCCCTCGCTAAGCTGTCTCGTATCCGTTCAAAGCCTTAGGCCACACTTGCCCGTTTCCCATTTAAACTTCTGATGCCACTCTTGCACCAGTTTTGCAACACTCTTGCTGCCTCTTGACAACACTCTTGTTGTCATGCCGAGCGCCAAAGTTAGGGGTCTAACAAACCACCCTCACCCTTTGAAACTCGACGTCCTCGTCGAGGTTACTCAATTGATGAGTCCCAAGGGGTTGCTAATAAATGCCCCTTATCACCTCTTTCTCTAGCCATTACTGCATTGACATTAGCAGACTGTTTATTACTGCCTAACGCCTCCAATGCAGCCCTCTTATCAGCGGCAGACATTGCACTCAACGCCGCCTTGTTTGGGCAGTCCCTCGCTCGATGTGGTCCATCACATATGAAACAACCACCGAACCTACAGCCCTTCTCCTTGCTTTTGGAAGTTTCAGCCTCCTGCTTTCCCTTCCCTCGATCTTTATGTCCATTACCATTTTCACATTTCTTCCACTCCTTTGCCTTGTCCTTCTTTCCGTTGTTGGACTTTGGAGCAGAATCCTCCTCAACATGAAAGTCGCCCAATGCATCTTCCACTGTCACCGCACTTGCGAAGTTTTGAATATTCTGCCTACGCAACTCCAGTTGTGCCCACTGTTGCAGCCCGCTCATGAAGTTGTGCAACTTATCCACCTACGACATGTTGCTGATGCTAAGCATCAGTGATGTGAACTCTTTCACATACTCTCGAACTGATCCGGTCTGTCTCAGCCTTTTCAGTTTGTCCCTAGCAATCCAAGATGTATTGCTAGGAAGAAATTGATCCTTCAATTCCTTCTTAAGCCGCCCCCACGACTCAATCCTTGGTCTACCCAGACTTTCATCCTCAGCCACCCGAGTGTGCCACCATAATTTAGCATCATCACTCAAATACATGCTAATTAAGGTAACTTTCTCTTTCTCGTCTTCCAAGCGAATAGCCTGAAAGTACTGCTCCATATCCCAAAGAAAATTCTCCAACTCACGTGCACTCCTTGCACCTCTGTATGCCTTTGATTCCAGTACTCTGACTTTGGGACGTTCAGCACCACGTTGAGCGTCCTCGCCCACAACACGTCGCAGCACCACTGTCTCGATCTTCAGCTCTGCATTCTCTCGACTTAGCCTTGCCATTTCTGCCTCTAGAAACGCAAGTCTAGTGACAAGAGAATGAAGTTCCTCACATTCCGCAACATTGCCCACCAATGCTTCCATTTTTGTTAGCCTTTCTCGTAGTTCATTGTTACCACCGGCCATGTTCTCGAACAGGACCACAAAATCTGCTACAGCACGTCGTGTCTCCGCCACAACACGATCTGCCCTCGATCAGCTCTGGTACCAATTGTCACGGGGTCGATTTTGGCAACCTCCAAAACAACCCGTGCGGCAGCCAAGCACCGACTTGACTCAGCCTTCTACAATACTCGGCCAAAGTTTCAGCAACTTTGGACTTCACTATGTTTGCACAGCTTTTCAACGTGCTAAGTTTAAATTGAACTTAGGCAACAATAGTATAACGAAAGGGACAGAAATGAACAAAAGACACAAGTTTACAGGAACTCTTTCCCAACTTTGTATTAAACTCGAGAATACAAAGAAACTCAACTCCGAAGTACACTTCGTGTACAAATATGAAGATCACTCTTGACCCTCACAAGACTTAGGACTCTTCCTAAGTTAGTAAACATGCACTCTCACACGTTTACACTCTTTTACAGTCTAAGTATGCTCTCTCACACTTTCCTGCCTAAAGAATCTGTTGAAGATCACCCTCCCGGTTCTCTCTTAAGTCATAAAGGAAAGGATGTTGTCCATTTATAGATCATGGAACAGCCCCATGTACAATAGTTGCCCTGGTTTTGAGCTTGGCACTCGCCCACTAAGGTAGTTGACACCCTCAACTACTAGGGACATGTCTAGATCATGGGATCATGGCCCCCAAATCGTGCTAACTCCTGCCAACATGATAAACAAAGCTCAACCGCTGCCCATGTGCACAGCATGTGCCGATAACCGCCGTTTGACTTGGTCCATTCTCATGTTGCTGCTCAATTCCGTGTGTTGGCTTGGCCTTGGCACCAACGCCAATGCTTCCAGCTGCATTGCGCCCCAATTATCCTAAACACTGCCCACGAACATGGCCCTTTGCCGCAACTCGAACCCATGCCAAATCTGCCCGCGCATTGCCTTTCCGTTTGCACATTTGCTTGTCTTTGCCCATCCGTTTGTGCCATTCCTTGGCATCAATGCCTCCTGCCTTGATGCTATAATCATGATCAAGTACCGTCCGTCACCCGCAACTCATTGCCAAGCCCTCGCTAAGCTGCCTCGGATCCGTTTAAAGCCTTAGTCCACACTTGCCCGTTTCCCTTTTAGACTTCTGATGCCACTCTTGCACCAGTTTTGCAACACTCTTGCTGCCTCTTGACAACACTCTTGTTGTCATGCCGAGCGCCAAATTAGCGGTCTAACAGTAGGCCATTATCCTACCATCGAAAGTTGATAGGGCTGAAATTTGAATGATGCGTCGCCGGCACGATGGCCGTACGATCCGTCGAGTTATCATGAATCATCCCAGCAACGGGCAGAGCCCGCATCGACCTTTTATCTAATAAATGCATCCCTTCCAGAAGTCGGGGTTTGTTGCACGTATTAGCTCTAGAATTACTACGGTTATCCGAGTAGTAGGTACCATAAAACAAACTATAACTGATTTAACGAGCCATTCGCAGTTTCACAGTCTGAATTTGTTCATACTTACACATGCATTGCTTAATCTTTGAGACAAGCATATGACTACTGGTAGGATCAACCAGGTAGCATTCCTCATTGACGCCGGTGTCGCATGAGCGTGGCCGACCCAAAAGGGCACGGCCAAGTCCAAGGCGAGCACGACCGTCATTTGTAAGGAGCATTCTTTGGGAAAATAGTAGCCAATTAATGCCCCGTTCCCATTGCGTTTACCGAATCCGAGAGCCCGAGCATGCTAAGTCGTGGACCAAGCCATCGCAAGGCGAAGCTAGGACGACCTGGGACACAACTGCAGCTTTTGGTTCACCCCGCACGTCGAACGCGAGGGGCGAAAGGCGACCGATTGTTATTGATAATGCCTTGGAATTAGGTATGCAACACAGAAAAATCGACATCAAACAAGCCTAATTTGCGCTTGTGACATGACTAAGATAGCATGCGAGCTACGAAGTCGCTGCTCAAGTAGGGATCCAACCTAGCCACACAAGCCGAACACCACTCATGTGCCGCACGGACACTTGCCTCGCCGATACAAAGCCAACACCAGCCCCAACACGTGACGCACAGCCATGTGTTGTTGCCGATGCCAATATTGCAAAGCCAAGACAATCCCTGCAAAGCACAAATAGGGGGTTTGAACAATGCCAGACACAACCCACAACAACCGATGGCAATCAGCAACTTACTAAGCTTCGCCTCCTGATCACGGCACCTTGCGGCACTACTTGCACGATGCTTTGCCATTTTGTTGCCAAAAGCCATCAGCCGCCATGAGCGATTTCGCCTCCCCATGTTGCTCGCAACAACCGATGGTAATCGGCAACTTACAAAGCTTCGCCTCGTGCGCACGGCACCTTGCGGCGCTACTTGCACGATGCTTTGCCATTTTGTTGCCAAGAGCCGTCACCCGCCATGAGCGATGTCGCCTGCTGATGTTGCCTGCAACAACCGATGGCAATCAGCAACTTACTAAGCTTCGCACCGTGCGCACGACACCTTGCGGCGCTACTTGCATGATGCTTTGCCATTTTGTTGCCAAAAGCCATCAGCTGCCACGAGCGATGTCGCCTCCCGATGTTCCCCGCAACAACCGATAGCAATGAACATCTACTGAGCTTCGCCCTGTGCGCACGGCACCTTGCGGGGCTTCTTGCACGATGCTTCGTTGTTCGTTGTCAAAAGCCATATGCTGCCACGGAGACACAACCCACAACAATCGATGGCAATAGGCAATTTATTAAGCTTCGCCCCATGCGCACGGCACCTTGCGGCGCTACATGCACAACGCTCCGCCGTTCCATTGCCGAAAGCCATCAACCGCCATGAGCGATGTTGCCCACAACAACCGATGGCAATCGACATCTACTGAGCTTCACCCCATGCGCACGGCACCTTGCGGCGCCACTTGCACGAGGCTCCGCCGTTCTTTGTCGTAAGCCATCAGCCACCACGAGAGATTCCATACACAACCCACAACAACCAATGGGAATCAACAACTTACTAAGCTTCGCCCCATGCGCACGGCACCTTGCGGCGCTACTTGCACGACGCTTTGCCGTTCTGTTGTCAAAAGCCATCAGCCGCCACGAGCGCCGATTTTGCCCGCAACATCCAATGGCGATCAACAAGTACTAAGCTTCGCCCCATGCGCACGGCACCTTGCGGCGCTACTTGCATGATGCTCCACCGTTCATTGCCAAAAGCCAATGTTTGCCATGAGCGGTGCCACAACCAAGCTTACTACGAGCCCACACGAGTACTTGCCGTCACGGTTTGGGAACATCGAGGACGTAGCACGAACAAGCCATGCATGCACCCAATGCCCACGCCCCATGCCAGCGTCCCCCATGCATTCCCGCCCCTTCCTGGCAGCAAG
>CM067323.1:119120000-119130000 GCA_034376525.1 Nicotiana benthamiana | reverse complement strand
TCTTTGACTCTCTTTCCAAAGTCATCTTCATCTTTCCCTTGCGGTACTTGTTCGCTATCGGTCCCTCGCCCGTATTTAGCCATGGACGGAATTCACCGCCCGATTTGGGCAACATTCCCAAACAACCCGACTCGTAGATAGCGCCTCATGGTGCAAAGGGATCCGGGCACAACGGGGCTTTCACTCTCCCTGGTGCCCCCTTCTAGTGGACTTGCGCCCGGTCCACCGCTGAGGACGCTTCTCCTGACTACAATTCGGACGACGGAGCCGCGCAATTCTAAGGTTGGGCTGTTCCCGATTCGCTCGCCGTTACTAGGGGAATACTTGTAAGTTTCTTTTCCTCCGCTTACTGATATGCTTAAACTCAGCAGGTAGTCCCGCCTGACCTTGGGTCGCGGTCGGAGCGCCTAAGCGCGATATGGGTCAGGGAGCCCAAACATGCAATGGGTTGGAGCCGCGACATTACAAGAGTTGAGTTTCAACCACTACTTGTCGTGACGTCCGTCACTTTGGACTCGCATTTAGGCCAACCGCACGTTCGAGGAGGAAAGCAGGCCAGTATCTGTCCCACGACAGCACTGCAACCATGAGAATGGGCGCAGTGTGCGGGGGGCGACGCGATGCGTGACGCCCAGGCAGACGTGCCCTTGGCCTAATGGCTTAGGGCGCAACTTGCGTTCAAAGACTCGATAGTTCATGGGATTCTGCAATTCACACAATCTATCGCATTTCGTTACGTTGTTCATCGATGCGAGAGCCGAGATATCTGTTGCCGAGAGTCATTTGTGTTTCAAAAGAAGCACAAGTCCCCCGCGTGCGCCGCGAATGGGGCGCGAACGGCATGCTTTCAATTTAGTATTCCATGGCGCTTTCCGCGTCAGGGTTCGTTAATCACCTGGCATGCACGCAAACGCGTGCGTCGGGGAATTAGGAGGAAGCCGCACGGACGGAAGCCAAAGCATCCCGGCTGCAGCGCTCCCTAGTTTTTAAACAAGTTCGCGGGTCGTTCTGCCTTACAGGTTTCGACAATGATCCTTCCGCAGGTTCACCTACGGAAACTTTGTTACGACTTCTCCTTCCTCTAAATGATAAGGTTCAATGTACTTCTCGCGATGTCGCGGGCAGAGAATCGCCCACGTCACCGCGATCTGAACATTTCACCGGATCATTCAATCGGTAGGAGCGACGGGCGGTGTGTACAAAGGGGAGGGACGTAATCAACACGAGATAATGACTCGCGCTTACTAGGAATTCCTCGTTGAAGACCAACAATTGCAATGATCTATCCACATCACGATGAAATTTCAAAGATTACCCGGGCCTGTTGGCCAAGGCTTTAAACTCGTTGAATACGTCACTGTAGCGCGTGCGGCCCAGAACATCTAAGGGCATCACAGACCTGTTATTGCCTCAAACTTTCGCGGCCTAAAAGGTCGTAGTACATCTAAGAAGCTAGCCGCGAAGGGATACCTCCGCATAGCTAGTTAGCAGGCTGAGGTCTCGTTCGTTAACGGAATTAACCAGACAAATCGCTCCACCAACTATGAACGGCAATGCACCACCACCCATAGAATCAAGAAAGAGCTCTCAGTCTGTCAATCCTTACTATGTCTGGACCTGGTAAGTTTCCTCGTGTTGAGTCAAATTAAGCCGCAGGCTCCACTCCTGGTGGTGCCCTTCTGTCAATTCCTTTAAGTTTAAGCCTTGCGACCATACTCCTCCCGGAACCCAAAAACTTTGATTTCTCATAAGGTGCCGGCGTAGACCTAAAAGCAACATCCGCCGATCCCTGGTCAGCATCGTTTATGGTTGAGACTAGGACGGTATTTAATCATCTTCGAGCCCCCAACTTTCGTTCTTGTTTAATGAAAACATCCTTGGCAAATGCTTTCGCAGTTGTTCGTCTTTCCTAAATCCAAGAATTTCACCTCTGACTATGAAATACGAACGCCCCCTGTCCCTGTTAATCATTACTCCGATCCCGAAGGCCAACGTAATTGGACCGAAATCCAATAATGTTATCCCATGCTAATGTATACAGAGCGTAGGCTTGCATTGAGCACTCTAATTTCTTCAAAGTAACAGTGCCGGAGGCACGACCCGGCCAATTAAGGCCAGGAGCGCATCGCCGGAAGAAGGGACGAGACGAACAGTGCACACAAAAGGCAGACCGGCCGGCCCATCGCAAAGTCCAACTACGAGCTTTTTAACAGCAACAACTTAAATATACGCTATTGGAGTAGGAATTACCGCGGATGCTGGCACCAGACTTTCCCTCCAATGGATCCTTGTTAAGGGATTTAGATTGTACTCATTCCAGTTACCAGACTCATAAAGCCCGGTATTGTTATTTATTGTCACTACCTCCCCGTGTCAGGATTGGGTAATTTGCGCGCCTGCTGCCTTCCTTTGATGTGGTAGCCGTTTCTCAGGCTCCCTCTCCGGAATCGAACCCTAATTCTCGGTCACCCGTCACCACCATGGTAGGCCACTATCCTACCATCGAAAGTTGATAGGGCAGAAATTTGAATGATGCGTCGCCGGCATGATGGCCGTGCAATCCGTCGAGTTATCATGAATCATCAGAGCAACGGGCAGAGCCCGCGTCGACCTTTTATCAAATAAATGCATCCCTTCCAGAAGTTTCGAGGTTTGTTGCACGTATTAGCTCTTGAATTACTCCGGTTATCCGAGTAGTAGATACCATCAAACAAACTATAACTAATTTAATGAGCCATTCGCAGTTTCACAGTCTTAATTTGTTCATACTTACACATGCATGGCTTAATCTTTTGCTGTCAAAAGCCATAAGCCACCACGGAGACACTACCCACAACAATCGATGGCAATAGGCAACTTACTAAGCTTCGCCCCATGCGCACGGCACCTTGCGGCGCTACTTGCACAACGCTCCGCCGTTCCATTGCCGAAAGCCATCAACCGCCATGAGCGATAATGCCCGCAACAACCGATGGCAATCGACATCTACTGAGCTTCGCCCCATGCGCACGGCACCGTGCGGCGCTACTTGCACGACGCTTTGCCGTTCTGTTGTCGAACGCCATCAGCCGCCACGAGCGATGTCGCCTCCCGATTTTGCCCACAACATCCAATGGCGATCAACAAGTACTAAGCTTCGCCCCATGCGCACGGCACCTTGCGGCGCTACTTGCATGAAGCTCCACCGTTCATTGCCAAAAGCCAATGTTTGCCACAAGCGGTGCCACCACCAGGCTTACTACTAGCCCACACGAGTACTTGTCGTCACGGTTTGGGAACCTCGAGGATGTAGCACGGACAAGCCGTGCATGCCCCCAATGCCCACGCCCCAAGCCAGCGTCCCCCATGCATGCCCGCCCCTTCCTGGCAGCAAGCACCTGAGTCCCCTTAAACAGCTCTACCCCCTTATATATGCTTAAAAAAACCCAAGTTTCTGGAGTAGACATGTTTTGTCCAGAGAATCATAATAGACATGTACAACACCAAATAGCACAAACCAAAGTACAACTTTGCTAATATGTTCACAAATGACTTTTAAACATTGTAAATGATATTTTTTACAAAAAATAATTTTTTTTGAAATACTTTTATTTCAAAACGTTAAATACTTAATAAAGTACTAAAAAATAGGAAAATTATTATAAAAATAGAAAACATAACAACAACTACCCAGTATGGTCCCACAAAGTGGGGTCCGGGGAGGGTAATATGTAGACGAGCCTTACCCCTACCCGAAAGGGCAGAGAGGCTGTTTCCAATCGACCCCCGACTCAATGAAGGAAAGGAAAGACAAAAACAAGAGAGCATTAATAATTCCAGCAGAAATAGTGTAAATAATAATCTAAACATAGGAAACATAAATAAAATAGCATGCAATAATATAATACAGTAACTACCATAGAAAACATGATGGAGAAAAATTTCAATTCAACTTGTAATAGTATAACATATAAAAGAGTAAATATTTTAATTAAAAAGTGACATAAAAATAATTTAAAATAACAAAAAATGCATAAATATTACTAAAACATATATTAAAAATAGGAAAAATACATAATATTATTATAAAAGCGAATAGATCACCAACCGCCAATAAGCACGACGCACCTCAATTGTCGCAACCACAACAAGTGATTCCGATTTGAAAAAACCGCCGCCAACCACAAAGAGTCGACCAACCGTCGCCGGTGGATATCGCTCGAGCCAACGGGACTTTACACCACCGCTACCAACGACCACCAACATCATTGCGCTTGACGTGTTGCCCAACCACAACAAGTGATTAGGATTTGAAGAAACCGCCGCCAACCATAAGCGTCGACCGGCCGTCGCCCGACGCAACAGCTCGAACCACCCCGACTTTCCACCACCGCCGCCAACGACCACCAACATCATTGCGCTTGACATGTTTCCAAGCATTGGTTAGCAATAGACGTGGTGCGACGTGGTGCGATGTCGTGCGATGGCCATGTCCTGCGACGTCCTGACACGTCCTGAAACGTCCTGACACATACCATGACCATCTCTTGGCATGTCTTGCAACGTACTGACACGTATCATGGCCATGTCCTGACGCATCCTGACACTTACCATGGCCATGTCCTGACGCGTCCTGACACGTGCCATGGCCATGTCCTGACGCGTCCTGACACGTGCCATGGCCATGTCTTGACACATCCTGACACATGCCATGGCCATGTCCTGACGCGTACCATGGCCATGTCCTGACACGTACCATGGCCATATCCTGCCATGTCCTGCAACGTCCTGCCATATCCCGACACGTGCCATGGCCATGTCCTGACGCGTCTTAACACGTACCATGGCCATATCCTGCCATGTCCCGACGCGTCCTGACACGTACTGACTCGTGCCATTGCCACGCCTTGCCATGTCCTGCGACGTCCCGACTCATGCCATGGACACACCTTGCCATGTCCTGACGAGTCCTGACACGTGCCATGGCCATGTCCTGATTCATCCTGACACGTGCCATGGCCATGTCTTGACGCGTCCTGACTCATTCCATGGCCACGCCCAGCCATGCCCTGCGACGTCTGAGTCATGCTATGGCCACGCCCTGCCATGCCCCGCGACGTCATGATTCATGCCATGGCCACACCCTGCCATGTGCTGCGACGTCCTGATTCGTGCCATGACCACGCCCTGCCATGTCCTGCGACGTCCCGACTCGTGCCATGGCCACGCCCTTCCATGTCCTGAAACGTACCATGTCCATGTCCTGACGCGTCCTGTGACGTCCTAACTCTTGCTATGGCCACGCCCTGCCATGTTTTGCAACAACCGCCATGAACGATGTTGCCCGCAACAACTGATGGCAATTGACATCTACTGAGCTTCGCCTCATGCGCACAGCACCGTGCAGCGCTACTTGCACGAGGCTCCGCCGTTCTTTGTCGAAAGCCATTAGCCGCCACGAGAGATTCAAAACACAACCCACAACAACAGATGGCAATCAATTACTTACTAAGCTTCGCCCCATGCGCACGGCACCTTGTGGCGCTACTTGCACGACGCTTTGCCGTTCTGTTGTCAAAAGCCATCAGCCGCCACGAGCAATGTCGCCTCCCGATTTTGCCTGCAGCATCCAATGGCGATCAACAAGTACCAAGCTTCGCCCCATGCGCACGGCACCTTGCGGCGCTACTTGGATTACGCTCCACCGTTCATTGCCAAAAGCCAATGTTTGCCACGAGCGGTGCCACCACCAGGCTTACTACGAGCCCACACGAGTACTTGCCGTCACGGTTTGGGAACATCGAGGACGTAGCTCGGACAAGCCGTGCATGCCCCCAATGCCCACGCCCCATGCCAGCATCCACCATGCATGCCCGCCCCTTCCTGGAAGCAAGCACCTGAGTTGCCTTTCAACACCTCTACCCCCCTTATATATGCTTAAAAAAAACCCCAAGTTTCAGGAGTAGACATGTTTTGTCCAGAGAATCATAATAGACATGTACAACACCAAATAGCACAAACCAATGTACAACTTGGCTAATATATTCACAAATGACTTTTATACATTATAAATGATATATTTTACAAAAAATAATATTTTTTTGAAATATATTTATTTCAAAAGGAAAATACTTAATTAAATACTAAAAAATAATAAAACTATTATAAAAATAGAAAATATGATGGAGAAAAATTCCAATGCAACTTGTAATAGTATAACCTATAAAAGAGTAAATATTTTTATTAAAAAGTGACATAAAAATAATTTAATATAACAAAAAATGCATAAATATTACTAAAACATATATTAAAAATAAGAAAAATACATAATATTATTATAAAAGCGTATATATGACCAACCGCCAATAAGCACGACATACCTCCATTGTCGCAACCACAACAAGTGATTCCGATTTGAAAAAACCGTTGCCAACCACAAAGCGTCGACCAACCGTCGCCGGTGGATACCGCTCGAGCCAACGCGACTTTGCACCGCCGCCCCAAATGACCACCAACATCATTGCGCTTGGCGTGCTGCCCAACCACAACAAGTGATTAGGATTAGAAGAAACCGCCGCCAACCACAAAGCTTCGACCGGCAGTCGCCCGACGCTACCGCTCGAACCACCCCGACTTTCCACCACCGCCACCAACGACCACCAACATCATTGCGCTTGACATGTTTCTAAGCATTGGTTAGCAGTAGACGTGGTGCGATGTCGTGAGATGGCCATGTCCTGCGACGTCCTGACACGTCATTCTGACACGTCCTGACACATACCATGACCATCTATGGCCATGTCCTGACGCGTCCTGACACGTACCATGGCCATGTCCTGACGCGTCCTGACACGTACCATGGCCATGTCCTGACACGTGCCATGGCCATGTCCTGACGCGTCCTGACACGTGCCATGGCCATGTCCTGACACATCCAGACACGTGCCATGGCCATGTCCTGACACGTACCATGGCCATGTCCTGACACGTCCTGACACGTACCATGGCCATATCCTGGCATGTCCAGCAACGTCCTGCCATTTCCTGACGAGTCCTGACACGTACCATGGCCATGTCCTGACGCGTCCTGACACGTGCCATGGCCATGTCCTGACGCATCCTGACACGTGCCATGGCTACGTCCTGACACGTACCATGGCCATGTCCTGACACGTCCTGACACGTACCATGGCCATATCCTACCATGTCCTGCGACGTCCTTGAATTGTCTCGACGCGTCCTGACACGTGCCATGGCCATGTCCTGACGCGTCCTGACACGTACCATGGCCATATCCTGCCATGTCATGCGACGTCCTGCCATTTCCCGACGCGTCCTGACACGTCCTGACTAACGCCATGGCCACGCCCTACCATTTCCTACGACGTCCCGACTCGTGCCATGGCCACGCCCTTCCATGTCCTGACGCTTCCTTACACGTGCCATGGCCATGTCCTGATGCGTCCTGACACGTGCCATGGCCATGTCCCGACGCATCCTGACTCATTCCATTGCCACGCCCTGCCATGCCCTGCCATGCCCTGCGACGTCATGAGTCATGCCATGGCCACGCCCTGCCATGGCCTGCGACGTCCCGACTCGTGCCATGGCCACGCACTGCCATGTCCTGACACGTACCATGGCCATGTCCTGACGCGTCCTGCGACGTCCTGACTCTTGCCATGGCCACGCCCTGCCATGCCCTGCGACGTCATGAGTCATGCCATGGCCACGCCCTGCCATGCCCCGCGACGTCATGAGTCATGCCATGGCCACGCCGTGCCATGTGCTGCGACGTCCTGATTCGTTCCATGGCCACGCCCTGCCATGTCCTGCGACGTCCCGACTCGTGCCATGGCCACGCCCTGCCATGTCCTGAAACGTACCATGTCCATGTCCTGAAGCATCCTGTGATGTCCTAACTCTTGATATGGCCACGCCCTGCCATGTCCTACAACAACCGCCATGAACAATGTTGCCCGCAACAACCGATGGCAATCGACTATTGAGCTTCGCCTCATGCACACGGCACCGTGCAGCGCTATTTGCACGAGGCTCCGCCGTTCTTTGTCGAAAGCCATCAGCCGCCACGAGATATTCCAAACACAACCCACAACAACTGATGGCAATCAACTACTTACTAAGCTTCGCCCCATGCGCACCACACCTTGCGGCGCTACTTGCATGACGCTTTGCCGTTCTGTTGTCAAAAGCCATCAGCCGCCACGAGCGATGTAGCCTCCCGATTTTGCCCGCAACATCCAATGGCGATCAACAAGTACTAAGCTTCGCCCCATGCGCACGGCACCTTACGGCGCTACTTGCATTACGCTCCACCGTTCATTGCCAAAGCCAATGTTTGCCACGAGCAGTGCCACCACCAGGCTTACTACGAGCCCACACGAGTACTTGCCGTCACGGTTTGGGAACATCGAGGACGTAGCACGGACAAGCCGTGCATGCCCCAAATGCCCACGCCCCATGCCAGCGTCCCCTATGCATGCCCGCCCGTTCCCGGAAGCAAGCACCTGAGGTGCCTTTCAACACCTCTACCCCCCTTATGTATGCTTAAAAAAAAACCCCAAGTTTCAAGAGTAGACATGTTTTGTCCAGAGAATCATAATAGATATGTACAACACCAAATAGCACAAACCGATGTACAACTTGGCTATTATATTCACAAATGACTTTTAAACATTGTAAATGATATTTTTTACAAAAAATAATTTTTTTTTTGAAATATGTTTATTTCGAAATGAAAATACTTAATTAAATACAAAAAAATAATAAAATTATTATAAAAATAGAAAATATGATGGAGAAAAATTCCAATGCAACTTGTAGTAGTATAACATGTAAAAAAGTAAATATTTTTATTAAAAAGAGACATAAAAATATTTTAAAATAACAAAAAATGCATAAATATTACTAAAACATATATTAAAAATAGGAAAAATACATAATATTATTATAAAAGCGTATAGATGACCAACCACCAATAAGCACGACGCACCTCCATTGTCGCAACCACAACAAGTGATTCCGATTTGAAAAAACCATCGCCAACCACAAAGCGTCGACCAACCGTCGCCGGTGGATACCGCTCGAACCAACGCGACTGTATACCGCCGCCACCAACAACCACCTACATCATCGCGCTTGACGTGTTGCCCAACCACAACAAGTGATTAGGATTTGAAGTAACCGCCGCCAACCACAAAGCGTCGACCGACCATCGCCCGACGCTACCGCTCGAACCACCCGACATTCCACCACCGCCGCCAACGACCACCAACATCATTGCGCTTGACATGTTTCTAAGAATTGGTTAGCAATAGACGTGGTGCGATGTTGTACGATGTCGTGCGATGGCCATGTCCTGCGACGTCCTGACACGTCCTGAAACGTCCTGACACGTACCATGACCATCTCTTGCCATGTCTTGCGACGTTGACACGTACCATGGCCGTGTCATGACGCGTCATGACACGTACCATGGCCATGTCCTGACGCGTCCTGACACGTGCCATGGCCATGTACTGACGCGTCCTGACACGTGCCATGGCCATGTCCTTACTCATCCTGACACGTGCCATAGCCATGTCCTGACACGTACCATGGCCACGTCCTGACACGTCCTGACGCGTACCATGGCCATATCCTGGCATGTCCTGCAACGTCCTGCCATGTCCCGACACGTCCTGACAAGTGCCATGGCCATGTCCTGACGCGTCCTGACACGTACCATGGCCATGTCTTGATGCGTCCTGGCACGTGCCATGGCCATGTCCTGACGCGTCCTGACACGTGCCATGGCTACGTCCTGACACGTACCATGGCCATGTCCTGACACGTCCTGACACGTACCATGGCCATATCCTGCCATGTCCTGCGACGTCCTGCAATGTCCTGATGCGTCCAGACACGTGCCATGGCCATGACCTAACGCGTCCTGACACGTACCATGGCCATATCCGGCCATGTCATGCGACGTCCTGCCATGTCCCGACGCGTCCTAACA
>CM067323.1:119107500-119112500 GCA_034376525.1 Nicotiana benthamiana | reverse complement strand
TTCGCCACGTGCGCACGGCACCTTGCGGCGCTTCTTGCACGATGCTCCGCCGTTCGTTGTCAAAAGCCATAAGCCACCACGGAGACACAACCCACAACAATCGATGGCAATAGGCAACTTACTAAGCTTCGCCCCATGCGCACGGCACCTTGCCGCGCTACATGCACAGCGATTCACCGTTCCATTGCCGAAAGACATTAACTGCCTTGAGCGATGTTGCCCGCAACAACCGATGGCAATCGACATCTACTGAGCTTCGCCCCATGCGCACGGCACCTTGCGGCGCTACTTGCACGAGGCTCCGCCGTTCTTTGTCGAAAGCCATCAGCCGCCACGAGAGATTCCAGACACAACCCACAACAACCGATGGCAATCAACAACTTACTAAGCTTCGCCCCATGCGCACGGCACCTTGAGGCGCTATTTGCATGACGCTTTGCCGTTCTGTTGTCAAAAGCCATCAGCCGCCACGAGCGACGTCGCCTCCCGATTTTGCCCGCAATATCCAATGGCGATCAACAAGTACTAAGCTTCTCCCCATGCGCATGCACCTTGCGGCTCTACTTGCATGACGCTCCACCGTTCATTGCCAAAAGCTAATGTTTGCCACGAGCGGTGCCACCACAAGGCATACTACGAGCCCACACGAGTACTTGCCGTCACGGTTTGGGAACATCGAGGACGTAGCACGGACAAGCCGTGCATGCCCCCAATGCCCACGCCCCATGCCAGCCTCCCCCATGCATGCCCGCCCCTTCCTGGCAGCAAGCATCTGAGGTGCCATTCAACACCTCTACCCCCTTATATATGCTTACAAAAAAAACCCAAGTTTCAGGAGTAGACATGTTTTGTCCAGAGAATCATATTAGACATGTACAACACCAAATAGCACAAACAAAAGTACAACTTGGCTAATATATTCACAAATGACTTTTAAACATTGTAAATGATTATTTTTTACAAAAAATAATATTTTATTTGAAATATTTTTATTTAAGTACGAAAAATACTTAGTAAAATACTAAAAAATATGAAAATTATTATAAAAATAGAAAAAATGATGGAGAAAAATTCCCATGCAACTTGTAATAGCATAACATATAAAAGAGTAAATATTTTTATTAAAAAGTGACATAAAAATAATTTAAAATAACAAAAAATTAAATATTACAAAGCGTCGACCAACCATCGCCGGTGGATACCGCACGAGCCAACGCGACTTTACTCCACCGCCACCAACGACTACCAACATCATTGCACTTGACGTGTTTGCCAACCACAACAAGTGATTAGGATTTGAAGAAACCACCGCCAACCACAAAGTTTCGACCGACCGTCGCCCGACGCTACCGCTCGAACCACCCCGACTTTCCACCACCGCCGCCAACGACCACCAACATCATTGCGCTTGACATGTTTCTAAGCATTGGTTAGCAATAGACGTGGTGCGACGTGGTGCGATGGCCATGTCCTGCGACGTCTTGACACGTCCTGAAACGTCCTGACACGTCCTGACACGTCCTGACACGTACCATGACCATATCCTGCCATGTCTTGCGACGTACTGACACGTACCATGGCCATGTCCTGACGCGTCCTGACACGTACCACGGCCATGTCCTGACATGTCCTAACACGTACCATGGCCATGTCCTGACGCGTCCTGACACGTGCCATGGCCTGACGCGTCCTGACACGTGCCATGGCCGTGTCCTGACACGTACCATGGCCATGTCCTGACACGTCCTGACATGTACCATGGCCATATCCTGCCATGTCCTGTGACGTCCTGCCATGTCCCGACGCGTCCTAACACGTGCCATGGCCTTGTCCTGACGCGTCCTTGTTAGAAACTACGCTTAACGCTAGAGGGGGGGTGAATAGCGTTTTAATGAAATTTAGCGTTTTCTTGCGGAATTTAAATTTTACAGGAAGTAAATAAGTGCAATAAAAATAACTTACACAAGGATATATCCTGGTTGGCCACAACAGTGGTTAGTCCAGTCCCCGAGAGACTCTCTCGAGATTTTCTACTAACTTGTTAAGCTTACGGGTGCTTAACAAACCTTTACAGTTGCTCGGAGATACAATCTCAAAGACTTCACTTGCTCGGAGGTTCCTCACCTCAAAGACTTCACTTGCTCGGGGATACAATCCCAAAGACTTCACTTGCTCGGGGATACAATCCCAAAGACTTCACTTGCTCGGGGATACAATCCCAAAGACTTCACTTGCTCGGGGATACAATCCCAAAGACTTCAACAGAGGAAGCACAAGTTCCTCAACACAAGAGAATCAAAATTCTCTTACAAGTATTTGAAATACTTGAACACTCACTTAACAAAGGTACTCCTTGATGAGTAGATATGAGTAAAATAATACGCTCAAGATCACAACAACTTTGAACAATAATATGGCTCTCAAAAGCTTTATGAAATGAGTAGAAAATGATGAACAATTGAATGAAAGCTTAAAGCAATGTAATGATCAGTTAGTGTATGTTGTTGTGTTTAAAACACTGAGTTGAAGCTGTATTTATAGGTGCAAGACTTGGTCTTACCGTTGTCTAATTGCCAATTAAGAATTGCTGAATTTACTCAGTGACAATCGATTGTCAAGACCAAACAATCGATTATCTGCCAGTCAGATCAAAAATCAATCCCAGATTTTACGCTTAATAATTGATTACTTACAATCCATAATCGATTAGTGGAAAAATTCAAATTCAGATAATCGATTATACCAAATCCATAATCGATTACTTCAGCAACGTTCAAAAAATCATTTACAAATTTTAATCAAAAACATCGATTATAGCAAATCAATAATCGATTACCTCATTAACGTTTTAAAAATTATTTCCGGATTTTGAGCAAAACATTGATTACAGAAAACCAATATTCGATTACTTTGAGGTATTTGAAAATCATTTAACAACGGTCAGCTTCAACAATCGATTGTCCCTTGCAACAATCGATTACTTGTCATTTTCTGAAAATCTCCAATCACACTGTTTCAAGCCAAAGTTTTTGCGACTAGGTATAAACTTTGACAATCGATTGTTGGACATAGACAATCGATTGTTAAACCCAGTTAACTCAACATAATCGATTACTATTAGTTACTAATCGATTACTTAAGTAATTTTAAAATCACTGGGAGAGATCAACTCAACATAATCGATTACCATTAGTTCATAATCGATTATTCTGAGTATTGGAAAACTTTACCTCATCAATAATCGATTGTCATTAGTTCACAATCGATTATCTTGCAGATTTGGAAAAACCTGATGTTAACTGTCTTATTCACAATCGATTATCATTAGTTCATAATCGATTGTCATGCAGTCTTGGCTTATAAACAATCGATTATCATAAGTACATAATCGATTATTCTTAGCCCAGATTTCTGAGGTATGTTTAGAAAACATTTTGTCTAATGTAAATATGCATCATTTGAAATCATTTGATACAGAAATAAGTATGCATGATTTTGGAAAATAGTTTTATGAGAGAAGC
Organism: Nicotiana benthamiana; assembly: GCA_034376525.1. NCBI lineage: Eukaryota > Viridiplantae > Streptophyta > Magnoliopsida > Solanales > Solanaceae > Nicotiana > Nicotiana benthamiana. The sequence continues at coordinate 119,108,979 of CM067323.1, read as the reverse complement.
CATGTTATGGAGTCAAGTTATAGGATCAAGATCACATTTAAGAATAACTCAATAATAACAATTAAAAACAACGTCTTGAGCTTCAATCTCAACATTTGTGCTCTTGTACTTGAACTCCGTCATATATCAATTTGTGCTTTGTTTGTCATTCATCAAAACCTACAAAAGAATACACGTTTAGTATATCGCATTGAGAACGTGTTTCCAACAGACCTAACACGTACCATGGCCATATCTTGCCATGTCCTGCGACGTCATGCCATGTCCCGACGCGTCCTGACACGTCCTGACTCGTGCCATGGCCACGCCCTACCATGTCCTGCGACTTCCAGACTCGTGCCATGCCCACGCCCTACCATGTCCTGACGCGTCCTGAGACGTGCCATGGCCAAGTCCTAATGCGTCCTGACACGTGCCATGGCCATGTCCTAACGCGTCTTGACTCATTCCATGGCCACGCCCGGCCATGCCTTGCCATGCCCTGCGACGTCATGAGTCATGCCATGGCCACGCCCTGCCATGGCCTGCGACGTCCCAACTCGTGCCATGGCCATGCACTGCCATGTCCTGACACGTACCATGGCCATGTCCTGACGCATCCTGTGACGTCCTGACTCTTGCCATGGCCACGCCCTACCTTGCCCTGCGACATCATGAGTCATGCCATGGCCACGCCCTGCCATGCCCTTCGACGTCATGAGTCATGCCATGGCCACGCCCTGCCATGTCCTGTGACGTCCTGATTCGTGCCATGGCCACGCCCTGCCATGTCCTGCGACCTCCCGACTCGTGCCATGGCCGCGCCTTGCCATGTTCTGACACGTACCATGACCATGTCCTGACGCGTCCTGCGACGTCCTGACTCTTGCCAGGGCCACGCCCTGCCATGTCCTACGACGTGATGAGTCATGCCATGGCCACGCCCTTCCATGCGTCCTGACACGTGCCACTGCCATGTCCTGATGTGTCCTGACACGTGCCATGGCCATGTCCTGACTCGTCCTGCGACGTCCAGACTTTGGCCATGGCTATGTCCTGACTCGTCATGCGACGTCCTGACTCGTGCCATGGCCACGCCCTGCCATGTCATACGACGTCCTGACAAGTCCCGACCCGTGTCCTGCCATGTCCTGCGACATACTGACACGTCCTGGCCCATGCCATGGCTACCCCTTGTGCTCGTTGCATAGGCCTTGGCCTTTCAAGCGACACCACGAAAAGCCTCTAGTACTGTAACGTGGTTTGGTATTTCCCTTGACCTGACTAAGTGTAAAGTCATATTGTCCACTTAATGCACAAATAGTATACATTCCAAGGTCTTTGAGGACTTGTTCGATTTTTCTAGCACTTAGTATAATATAGCATCAAGGAAGGAGTGAACCTCTTATCCGAAAAGTTAGAAAATGATTGGATTGGAGGGGGAGGGACGAATCGGAGTGAGCTAGGGCTGAATCTGAGTGGATCGTGGCAGAAAGGCCA
>CM067323.1:119077500-119100000 GCA_034376525.1 Nicotiana benthamiana | reverse complement strand
ATAAGCTTCGATGTCTTGTTCCATTCGTGGCCAGAAATAATACCTTGACAGCAATGCCATCATCCTCTCAATACCCGGATGACCAGCCCAAAGTGTATCGTGAGATTCCTTCAGCAACTCCCGACGTAGTCCGTTACCCAATGGTACGACGATTCTCCCCCCTTTGAAATGGAGTAGATCGTCCTCGATCCAGTACCGTCGCACGGTACCTTCCTTCACTAGATTCATTGTGTTTATATACACTGGATCATTTTTAGCAGCTAACTTGATTCGATCCACAAAATCCGATTCAAGTCTTGAAATTGAATAAACAGCAACAATGACTTCTTTCCGACTCAAAGCATCCGCTACCTAGTTGTGTTTTCCTGGCTTGTGCTCCCACACAAAGTCGTATTCAGCTAGAAATTCCTACCAACGTGCTTGCTTTGGACTTAACATCTTCTGAGTTTTGAAGAAGGTATTCGCCACATTGTCCGTCCTTACGACGAACTTTGTCCCCAATAAATAAACATGCCAAATTTGCAAGCAGTGAACAACAGCAACCATTTCTTTCTCGTGCGTTGAGTATCTTTGTTCTGCTTCATTCAGCTTCCTGCTCTCAAAGGCCACTGGATGACCTTCCTGAATCAAAACGCCTCCAACAGCCTTGTCGGATGCGTCTGTGTGAACTTCAAATGGCAACTCAAAATCGGCAAGCCGCAATATTGGTCCTGTGGCCATGGCTTCTTTTAACCGACAAAATGCAGCCTCGCACTTCTCTGACCAATCCCATTTAACATTCTTTTTCAACAAATCTGTTAAAGGAGCAGCCCTTTTTGAGTAACCCGCAATGAACTTCCGATAATAATTGGACAACCTAAGGAAAGACCTTAACTCTTTCACAGACTTAGGTACCTGCCAATCTACAATTGCCTGCACCTTAGTCGGGTCCATCCGCACTTGATTTTCACTTACCAAGTGCCCCAAGAATTTAATCTCCTGTCTGGCAAACTCACACTTTTCTTTCTTCACATACAGTTCGTACTCCCGCAACCGAGACAGTACTTTTTCTAAGTGTGCAGTGTGTTCATCCAAATTAAGACTATAAATAACAATGTCGTCCAAATAAACAACGACAAAATTATCTAAGTACTCATATAACACATCATTCATAAGGTTGCAAAACGTAGCAGGGGCGTTCGTCAACCCAAACGGCATAACTAGGAACTCATATGAGCCATACCTTGTAACACAAGTAGTTTTTGACTCATCGCCTTCGGCTATCCGCACCTGCCAGTAACCAGATCTCAAATCCAGCTTCGTGAACCATCTTGACCTGCTCAATCTATCCATCAAATCCTGCACCAATGGAATGGGGTATTTGTTCTTTACCGTGACTTTGTTCAGCGCCCGATAGTCGACACACATCCTTAGCGTCCCATCCTGTTTCTTTTGGAATAAAACAGGTGCACCAAAGGGAGCTTTAGATGGCTGAATTAGCCCCGCATCCAGCAGCTCGTTCAAACTTTTCCGCAACTCAGCTAATTCCTTCGGAGCCATGCGATAAGGAGGTTGTGCAGGAGGCGTTGAACCCGGCATCAACTCTATTTTATGATCAATAGCCCTCCGTGGTGGCAGCTTCTTCGGCAACTCTGGTGGCATCACATCAGCAAAATCGCTCAAAAGTTTAGCAACACAGTCTGGTACGTCAACCTTCACGTCAGGCTTCATTTCCACCAGGGCAGCAAGGATTGTCTCATCTCCTCGCTTCAACCCTTTCTCGACCATCATGGCAGAAATCATTTCAGCCTTCTGTTTACTTTCTTCTTTCCCATAAGGATAAACAGCCTTCACAAAACCAGGAGACGTCTCATTCATGATCATTACTCCGTCCAAGTGAGGCATTGGAACGAAGCAATGTTTCTTCATAAAATCGATTCCGAGGATCACCTCAAAATCTTCTATTGGCATCACCATCAAGTTTACCTTCCCCTTCCAGTTCCCCACAGACATGGGAACGTCGTAAGCCATGCCGTCAATGGCTTTGGCTTTGGTATTCACTGTCTTTACACAGGAAGAACTTTTTGACAATCTCAACCCATATTTCTTTACCAAACTGGCACACATAAGGGTGTGAGTAGCCCCTGTGTCAACCATGGCTATCACACTTTTCTCCGCAATTTTCATCTCGATGTGTATCAACACAGATTGAGAACTTGTCTCGTTGACATTCAACAATTGCAAGGGGTTTACATAGGCAACAACCCCATCTTCGCCTTCTCCCTCTCGTTCATTTTCCTTTGCAAGCAACGCATTCACCCGCCCTCAGTTCGGATAGTGTTTTGCAAGATGAGAACCCCCACACGTCCAGCAACCATCAGACTTTTTGTTTGCGACGCCCTTATTGTGACAGATCCCATCAGCAACTTTCCCCTTTTCGACAAATTCTTTCCGAACTTCTTTCCTCCATTCCCCTTTCTTCTCCGCCCGTTTCTTAGGCTTTGAAGTTGAGGGAGCATCAGAAAGATTACGAGTGCTGCGATAATCAACTAGTGAGTCTGCCGCAGCAATGGCCCCTGGGAGATCTTTCACGTTCTGTCTCCGAAGTTCATTCTGCGCCCAGGCCTGCATTCCCGAAATGAAATTGTGCAATTTATCCTCCTCAGACATGTTCTGAATATCCAAAAGCAAGGAAGAGAATTCCTTGATGTAATCTCGAATAGATCCCGTCTGTCTCAAACGTTTCAGGCGGTCCCTAGCAATCCAAAAAGCATTGCTAGGCAGGAACTGGCTCTTCATTTCCTCTCTGAGCTTTTCCCACGTATCAATTTTTGGTCTGCCTGAACTCGCATCATCCGTTATGCGCGTTCTCCACCACAATTTAGCATCTCCCGTGAGGTACATGCTTGTAATTGTGACTTTTTCCGTATTCGGAACTTTGGCAGCAACAAAGTATTGCTCCATGTCCCACAGAAAATTTTCAAGTTCCTTCGCACTACGCGTTCCACCAAATGCCTTAGGGTCCGGGATCTTTAGTTTCGAGCGTTCTTCACTGGCTTGTCTTGGAGCAGCCATCGCCCTTCGAAGAATAGCGATCTCAGCCTTCAAGTCGTCGATCTCTTTCTTTAGATCTTCAACTATACTGTTTGTTGCCTCACACGTTTGTTGGATCCCATCGCGGAACTGATCTGCCCCGTCCTTCAGTCGGTAGATCTCTGTAATTAGATCTGCCAAGTCTAACGTATCATCAGTTACGCCGATTAGCGCTTCCAACCGTGCAACTCTGTCACGCAGGTCCGATGTAGACCCACCCGCCATGTGCAAGAGTTACAACCTGCTCAGCTCTGATACCAGTTGTTACAGGGTTAATTTTCGCAACATTAACACTGCACGGCAGTAGCTCGCAGCCACTTCAGCCTTTCACTGTTTCCGCACGACACAGCCTTACTTAGACAATGTTTGCCACGAGCGGTGCCACCACCAGGCTTACTATGAGCCCACACGAGTACTTGCCGTCACGGTTTGGGAACATCGAGGACGTAGCACGGACAAGCCGTGCATGCCCCCAATGCCCACGCCCCATGCCAGCGTCCCCCATGCATGCCCGCCCCTTCCTGGCAGCAAGCACCTGAGGTGCCTTTCAACACCTCTACCCCCCTTATATATGCTTAAAAAAAACCCAAGTTTCAGGAGTAGACATGTTTTGTCCAGAGAATCATAATAGACATGTACAACACCAAATAGCACAAACCAAAGTACAACTTGGCTAATATATTCACAAATGACTTTTAAACATTGTAAATGATATTTTTTACAAAAAATAATATTTTTTTGAAATATTTTTATTTAAAAACGAAAAATACTTAATAAAATACTAAAAAATATGAAAATTATTATAAAAATAGAAAAAATGATGGAGAAAAATTCCAATGCAACTTGTAATAGTATAACATATAAAAGAGTAAATATTTTTATTAAAAAGTGACATAAAAATAATTTAAAATAACAAAAAATGCATAAATATTACTAAAACATATATTAAAAATAGGAAAAATACATAATATTATTATAAAAGCGTATAGATGACCAACCGCCAATAAGCACGACGCACCTCCATTGTCGCAACCACAACAAGTGATTCCGATTTGAAAAAACCGCCGCCAACCACAAAGCGTCGACCAACCGTCGCCGGTGGATACCGCTCGAGCCAACGCGACTTTACACCACCGCCACCAACGACCACCAACATCATTGCGCTTGACGTGTTGCCCAACCACAACAAGTGATTAGGATTTGAAGAAACCGCCGCCAACCACAAAGCGTCGACCGGCCGTCGCCTGACGCTACCGCTCGAACCACCCCAACTTTCCACCACCGCCGCAAACGACCACCAACATCATTGCACTTGACATTTCTCTAAGCATTGGTAAGCAATAGACGTGGTGCGACATGGTGTGATGTCGTGTGATGGCCATGTCCTTCGACGTCCTGACACGTCTTGAAACGTCCTGACACGTCCTGACACGTCCTGACACATCCTGACGCGTACCACGACCATATCCTGCCATGCCTTGCGACGTACTGACACGTACCATGGCCATGTCCTGACGCGTCCTGACACGTGCCATGGCCATGTCCTGACGCATCCTGACACGTGCCATGGCCATGTCCTGACGCGTCCTGACACGTGCCATGGCCATGTCCTGACGCGTCCTAACACGTGCCATGGCAATGTCCTGACACGTACCATGGTCATGTCCTGACACGTACCATGGCCATATCCTTCCATGTCCTGCGACGTACTGCCATGTCCCGACGCGTCTTGACACGTGACATGGCCATGTCCTGACACGTACCATGGCCATATCCTGCCATGTCCTGCGACGTCCTGCCATGTCTCGACGCGTCCTTACACGTCATGACTCGTGCCATGGCCACGCTCTGCCATGTCCTGGGACGTTCCAACTCGTGCCACGGCCACGCCCTGCCATGTCCTGACGCGTCCTAACACGTGCCATGGCCATGTCATGATACGTCCTGACACGTGCCATGGCCACGCCCTGCCATGTCCTGACGCATCCTGACACGTGCCATGGACATGTCATGATGCGTCCTGACACGTGCCATGGCCATGTCCTGACGCGTCCTGACACATTCCATGGCCACGTTCTGCCATGGTCATGCCCTACCATGGCCTGCAACGTCATTACTCGTGCCATGGCCACGCACTGCCATGTCCTGACATGTACCATGGCCATGTTCTGACGCGACCTGCGACGTCCTGACTCTTGCCATGGCCACGCCCTGCCATGCCCTGCGACGTCATGAGTCATGCCATTGCCACGCCCTGCCATGCCCTGCCATGCCCTGCGATGTCATGAGTCATGCTATGGCCACGCCCTGTCATGTCCTTCGACGTCCTGATTTGTGCCATGGCCACACCCTGCCATGTCCTGCGACGTCCCGACTCGTGCCATGGCCACGCCCGGCCATGTCCTGACACGTACCGTGGCCGTGTCCTGACGCGTCCTGACACGTACCATGGCCATATCCTGCCATGTCCTGCGACGTCCTTCCATGTCCCGACGCGTCCTGACACGTCATGACTCGTGCCATGGCCACGCTCTGCCATGTCCTGCGACGTCCTGACTCGTGATATGGCCACGCCCTGCCATGTCCTGACGCGTCCTGACACGTTCCATGGTCATGTTCCGATGCGTCCTGACACGTGCCATGCATGTCCTGACGTGTCCTGACTCATTCCATGGCCACGTCCTTCAATGCCCTGCCATGCCCTGCGACGTCATGAGTCATTCCATGGCCACGCCCTACTATGGCCTGCGATGTCCCGACTCGTGCCATGGCCACGCACTGCCATGTCCTGACATGTACCATGGCCATGTCCTGACGAGTCCTGCGACGTCCTCACTCTTGCCATGGCCACGCCCTGCCATGCCCTGCGACGTCATGAGTCATGCCATTGCCACGCCCTGCCATGACCAGCGACGTCATGAGTCATGCCATGGCCACGCCGTGCCATGTCCTTTGACGTCCTGATTCGCGCCATGGCCACGCCCTGCCATGTCATGCGACGTCCCGACTCGTGCCATGGCAACACCCTGCCATGTCCTGACACGTACCATGGCCATGTTCTGACGCGTCCTGCGACTTCCTGACTCTTTCCATGGCCACGCCCTGCCATGTCCTGCGACGTCATGAGTCATGCCATGGCCATGCCCTGCCATGTCCTGACACGTGCCACTGCCATGTCCTGACACGTGCCACTGCCATGTCCTGATGCGTCCTGACACGTGCCATGGCAATGTCCTGACTCGTCCTGCGATGTCCTAACTCTAGCCATGGCCATGTCCTGACTCGTCCTGCGACGTCCTGACTCGTGCCATTGCCACGCCCGGCCATGTCATGCGACGTCCTGACATGTCCCGACCCGTGTCCTGCCATGTCCTGCGATGTACTGACACGTCCTGGCCCGTGCCATGGCCACGCCTTGCGCTCGTTGCATAGGCCTTGGCCTCTCAAGCGACACCCCGAAAAGCCTCTAGTACTGTAACGTGGTTTGGTATTTCCCTCGACGTGACTAAGTTTCAAGTCACATTGTCCACTTAATGCCCAAATAGTATACGTTCCAAGGTCTTTGAGGACTTGTTCGATTTTTCCAACACTTAGTATAATATAGCATCAAGGTAGGAGCGAACCTCTTATCGAAAAAGTTAGAAAATGATTGGATTGGAGTGGGAGGGACGAATTGGAGTGACAAAGGGATGAAACTCTGTGGATCGTGGCAGCAAGGCCACTCTGCCACTTACAATCCATTCATTTTGTAACATTTCCGATAAGAGGTTCACTCCTACCTTGATGCTATTTTATACTAAGTGTTTGTAAAATCGAACAAGTCCTCAAAGACCTTGGAATGTATACTATTTGTGCATTAAGTGGACAATGTGACATGACACTTAGTCACGTCGAGGGAAATACCAAACCACGTTACAGTACTAGAGGCTTTTCGGGGTGTCGCTTGAGAGGCCAAGGCCTATGCAACGAGCGCAAGGCGTGGCCATAGTACGGGCCAGGACGTGTCAGTACGTCGCAGGACATGTCAGGACACGGGTCGGGACGTGTCAGGACATCGCATGACATGGCAGGGCGTGGCCATGGCACGAGTCAGGACGTCCCAGGACGAGTCAGGACATGGCCATGGCCAGAGTCAGGACGTCGCAGGAAGAGTCAGGACATGGCCATGGCACATGTCAGGACGCATCAGGACATGGCAGTGGCACGTGTAAGGACACGTCAGGACATGGCAGTGGCACGTGTCAAGACATAGCAGGGCGTGGCCATGGCGTGATTCCCGGGTGGGGATCACTTCACTCCAGCGCCTGTAGAGTCTTCTTGCATCTTTCCTTGAAAATCGACTAAGCGCGAACAAAAGCATCCATGAGCGAGAACTAGAACATATAGGACGAATACGTGACTAGAGAATGAGATGGGAGCGAAAACTAGGTCAGGTATCTTGTAATTACTGGTCCATGAATGAACCAAGTCAGAAAAGCTGAGAAATGTTTTAATTTAAGTCGAATCATAGGGAAATCAGCAAAAAAGGAAATAAATAAATCAGACCAATTCAGAAAGAGGTCTGAAATAATCATACATTTGAATGCCATTATAGAGGGAAGCTCATCACATATGAAGAGCATGCAAACATCAGGAATGCGAGAAGGGATCAAGCAAAAGGTCTAATAAAATTTGGCAAAAGTCGGAGGCATATGAAGAAACAAATTTGAAACAAAAATTCTGAAAGCAGTAGATGAAGAGTCAGCAAATCACATAGCCAGGGGTCTCAAAACTTGGATGAACCCCAAAATTTAGGGTTCTTGCCACTAACCGAATGCAGAGATGAAAGTGCAAGTGATTAGGGTAAAAGATATTACTTGAAACAGGTTCAGAGGTCTCATAAAGGAACTGAGACACTTGACATTACTTTTAGTAGCATAAATCCATGAACATCATACTAAAAGAACAAAATGCGAAACATAATAGAGAAACTCAAAGGAACATAGTAGAGGAACTGATAAGAAACATAATGGAAAAAATTGATAATAACGGTAGGAGAAGCATATTAGAAGAAACTTAACTAGATCACATTAGAGGTAACTTAATAAGAAACACACACAAGAACATGGTATAGAAAAATACAGTAGAAGAAACACACAAGAACACAGTAGAGCAAAATAGAGTAGAAGAAACACACAAGAACATAGTAGAGGAAAACACAGTAGAAGAAAATCAGAGAAGCATCCAAATATCTCAGAAAAACCCTAGATCAGAAAAAGAAATGGTTTTAAGAGTATTGTTTTTGAAAGAAAACCCTGAAAATAGTTTTTAAAAACTTAGGGAAAGCATAGATCTAGAATAGATCTAATGAGATCAGAAAAACCTCAAAGCTAGGGTTTTCAGAGAAACCCAAATGGTGAGAAAGGCTTGGAAAGTCGTTGATCTGAGCAGGAGAGGTCGAGGTCATGCTCGAACAACCATGGTTTGTTGGAGCAAGACCGGAAACGGCCATGGAACTTGAATCAAATGATGCCCGGACCAAGCATCTTCATGATCCGGCCTTAAATCTTAAAAAACCAGGTGTGTAGGAGTTACAAGAGGCCGATGTAGGACTCCAATGGCCTTGGAGTCCATGGATTCTGATGGCTTTACGGTGGAAATAAAAATGGCGGCTAGGGTTTCTGAGAGTGATTGAGATAGAGTTGAGTGGAGAGGGAATACAGAGGCGTTTGTAGGTGACAAATGATTAGGTTTAGGGGGCATTGGTGAATTAAAAAGGAAAGAAAAAATGTGAGTCGTTGATCTGTTAGATAAACGGCAGTGATCTAAAGGAGGTCGAGGGTTATTTTAAAGGGTCGTGGGTCGGGTAATTTTAGGAATCTGGCCTGGGAATTGAAATTGAAATTGGGTTGAACTAGGGGTGCCAAATCTGTCCAAAATAAAAAAAAAATAGGCTAATATTTAAATTGTTATTTTCCTTATTTATTTTATAAAAAATAGTAAGATAATTTCTGGAAACAAATTAAAGGTACTAAAATAAATTAAAATATATAAATACTAAATTAAAAATGTTGGAGTCAATTTTTTAATTATAAACGCAGTTCAATCTTAAAATAGGCTAATATTACAATTATATGAAATATAGTTTTTAAAAATACTAAATAAATTTTTAAAAAAGTGAAAACAATATGTTTGCTATATTTTAGTTTAATTATGAGAATACAATAAATGAATTACAAAAATTGTTAATTTGGGAAGTAATTATTGGTTTTTTCTTGATAAAATAAGGCAATAAAATTGATTATAAAATCTTAAATATTTGAGAAAAATGATAGGACCTAGGGACATACTTACATATGCATATGCATGCTATTTTGAAAGGTATTTTGCATATAAAATATATACGGGGGAAATTGAGTATCAACATTGTTCTAATTAAGTTTTTAGCATCAATAACAACATGGTTACTTAATGTTCTTCCATTCTTGTCTGCCTACTGCTTATGTCTAATTCAGTACTTTCATTTAGCATGATGTGACTTCTTTCTCCTATTTCAAATTAATTTATGAATATTAGATCCCACTCCAATGTGTTTGATACTTATGGTTTTTTTCGGGCATGACAATATCGAATATTGTTGAACGTAACTCAAACTTGGTCCTCCTAGGATCATAACCTCCATGTTACTCTTATATCTTGTGTGTTCTGGTTGATTTACAAGCACGACAGCACCCGTATTGTTGTGCATACGTAGAATTGACTCATGCCTAAGTATAGAGGCCCTTCTAATGGATTCCCAATCCCCTGCCCCCGTTGGTGTGAAATTATCAACTCTTTAAAGTACTATTGGTGTCTCCCATCACCCTTTCCTTTTACTTTGTTCCCTCAGCTTTTAAAACTCAGTTTCTATACTTCTACTCTCTCTTAGACTTAAGTTCTAGCCCCTCATGTGAGCCTTTCCATGGGATCTCCCTTTGATCTTGGACACAATAGGGTTGGCATTTCCACACAGTACTTGTCCCTATTCTGGTGATGTAATTTGGGTGTGAGCACTGCCCGAGGTCTTATTGAGGCTCTTAGGGAACTCTGACACCCTCAAGTTTGAGAAAGGCCTTGAAGCAATGGCATTCTAAGGCAGTTATTCTATAGCTCAAGAAGGAACCAAAATTCGGGCCTCCTCTAATTATATTTTGATGTATTTAGTATTCCAGGTTCGTAATAATTTGAAATAAATGTTTGGGGCTCGCTAGTGAAAAGGGTTGGGTATTTTTGTATGTCAAGGGTAGAAACCATGTCCATAGGACTATTTTAAATTTCTGCATATTCAAACATTTAGAAACCATTTCTAAAGGAGTTCGTGTTCACTTCACGTCTGGATAACATGCCTATAGGGATAATCTATAATTTTGCACATCTGTCACCATTTAGATATCATATTTTAAAGCCCAAGTGATTATAATCCAGTAACCTGTTAAAATCAAAAACATATAGAAATCATACTTATAGGGGTTCATAGGTAAAATCACGTTCGTTTCTACTCACATGCAATGTTAGATACCATGTCTATAAGGATCTAAAATCAGTAACGCATAGAAATCATGCCTATAGGATTCTTCAATAATTTTGAGTCGCTTCATTACCACTCAATGATAGATATCATGTTCATATGATTTAAATTAGCGATAATAGATGCCATCACATGGAGAATTTGAAACTCGTCCATTTTGAAATCAGACTGTTCGGAATCAATAATACATATCATGCTTCTAAGGTCTCACCTAAAAATTTATGCAAGCATTTGACAATTGAACTCGCCTCTGTTATTTGTTTAAGTGTTACAATCAGTAGGTAGGCCTGATTCTGTTTCCTAACTGAGTCATGCAATAAGTAGGCCTACTGCAACACAACAATCTCCTCTCCCCTCAAGCATTTTTTTAGAATCAGACCTTACTCATTTGTTTAAGGCGTGCTATTGGAATGTTTTTGTTTGGAGGAGGTATAATTGAGCCTAATATCTTGATGTGTTTCTCCTTGAATGTGCAGTCTTTATATGTTTTGTATGTCTCCTTAGAAGTTTTACCTTTGAAACTTCAAATAAGCCTTTATCCCTCCCTTTTAGTATTTGTAGTTCTAAGTGCCTTTTGGACTTATAGGAATGAGACGGGTAATAGCATGCAATAAGCAATCGAGACGAATCCGTGCTTTAACACCTTAATGGTGTGAGAAGGGTAGATATGGATATGATGACTAGCGACCATGTCACGTGTAGCCCCTTGTTGAGGAGTGATTATCGGACATTGTGTAGGGTGATCCATATTAAATACAAGCCTAGGGCCCCTTTCCTTTTATTTTCAAACTCTTTCTTTCTAAAACTCTTATTTCAAATGTTCTTTCTTTTATGTGTTTAAATCCCCTAATATTTGAGCCCATACCTATCTCTTTCCTAAATTCACAATAACTGTCTGGTCGAGAACCACACTAGTGGATCCTGAGGGGTTTCTAACACCTTCCCCTTATGATAATTTCAAGCCCTTACCCAATCTCTAGTTATTCAAACAAACTCAAAGTTGAATCTCTATTGGTGTCCTTATGCACCTTAATCATTAGGTGGCGACTTTTCAAATGCAAACCCTGTTTCCAAAAGGAACGAGTCATCCCTCCAAATTTGATAAACCCAATTTCGCGAGAAATAAGGGGGTGTGACAACTTTTTCGCACATGTAGTCACTTGACCGTTTCTGTGTTTCTGCAAGTGCGTCCAAATATATCATCTTTGTGGTCCTCCTTCAGGCCACTCAACTCCGCATCTGCGGCCCCAACGTTGATTCTGCGCCTTCGATACTATGATCTCATGTGCACAGGTGTGGTCACGCTTCTATATAACTTGACCCCATCTGTGGTCCCAACTTTCCCCATCCAGAACCGCTTATGCATCCCTCATGGCTGCTTCTGTGGCTCCGCACCTGTGGCCTAAACCTCGCAGGTGTGGTTACACCAGATGACAGTTGCTTCATCACTTTTTCCTAGTCCAAACTCGATCTGTTGAACCTCCGGAATCCACCCGGGACCATCGGGACCTCAACCAATGATATCAACAAATTTCAAAACATATTACGAACTTAGTGGAGCCTTCAAATCACATCAAAGCACATCGAAATAATGAATTTACCCCAATTAAAGCTTAATGAACTTTAGAACTTCAAACTTCTACATTCGATGCCGAAATCTATCAACTCACGTCCGATTGACATCAAATTTTTTCACACAAGTAACATTCAAAATTACGGACCTACTCTAAATTTCGGAATAAAAATCCGACCCTAATATTAAAAGGTCCACTCCTGGTCAAACTTCTCGAAAATCTTTAAATTTTTTACTTTCACCAAATGACTCTGAAATGATCTACACATCTCCCAATCCACATCCGGACACGTTCCTAAAAGCAGAATCAACATACAAATATTCTCCCAGACTCAGAATACCAAACGGACTTTTTTATAACATTGAAATGTATTTCAATCCAAATTTATGAAATTCTTTAAAAATACCAACTTTCCACAACAGGCGCTGAAATGCTCCCGGGTCATCCAAACCTAATGCGGATATACTTCCAAGTCCAAAATTAGCATACACACTTGTTGGAACCTTCCAACACCGATTCTAAGGCCATTTACTTAAAAATCAAAGCTTAGTCAATTTTTCCAACTTAGAACTTCCGAAATAAGAATTTTCTTTTCAAATCAGCTTCGAACTTCCCAAATTTCATTTCCAACTATACGTACAAGTCATAATACTTGAAGTGAAGCTATTCATGCCCTCAAAGCGCCGAAAACAATGCTAGAGCTCAGAATGACTAGTCGCGTTGTTACAGGAGTAGTTAGTCATCATGGCTACCCAAGATATTATCCCGGCCATAACTTCATCCTTTTGGGAATCATGGAGTCATCCGCATAAGTTTTCAACCTATCTCTTTCTCCATAAAAGATGTTCCATGTTATTGCTAACCCTTTGCTTCCATTATTTCATCTACTCGAAGGACACCACTAATTGATTCAGACGATTTTGGATAGTACTATTCCAGATACCTGTCGGTGGAAGGAGTTGGACCCCAAATGTGGGTGGAAGGCCAAGAACCATGGTAAACTAACTCTTTCTACTTTCATCTTATGCATATACAGAAGCACATTTTGCTAACCATGCCTTTTTTGTTTAATTCAGGACTCTCCCAAGGTTTTTTAACTGCCTCGAGGCGGAGGTGTTGACCGATCCTAAAAAGGCTGCAAGGTTGTTGCAGTAGTCTCTTACTTAGAGTAGTGCCCTCGGATCTACCTCCAGTGCCAGTGCTTCCTCAAGGAATCCCCAGCCAGAGTACAAGCAACTAGAAAAGTGGCACTCTTCCTCGACTGGGAACAAAAATAAGAAAATAAAAATGGCCATGACCAAGCCGGTCGTATCCACTATGGTCTAATGAAAGGAAGCGAATGAGTTATTTCGTAAAATATCTTCTTGTTAAGTTATTGGTACTGAAATTGTGAAAGCAGTTATCACATTGTGACGAAGTTGTTAATTGTTGAGATATCTTCCTTATTGATCAATTCACATTTATCGGTATTGTTGATATTTTTGTACACATTATGGTTGAGCCATGTGCTATTGTTGTAAAAAAATTAATATTGTTGATTTTTGGCAAGTTGTAGCATATGGACACTTATAGTGAGAGTTGTTATTGTTTTGTGATATTGATGCACATGTGGTGATATACCGATAGGGGTTAATTTGCATGTGGTGACATAAGGTAAAATTTATATGCGTGTTGCTATTAAGGGAATTACTTGAAGCTACGCGGCGTCATAAGATGGGCCAAGTGCATGTAGCTATTTTGAAAAAATATGTTTTCAAAACTATCTATGTATGAGGCTCATACGACGATATAAGAAAATATTATAATTGAAATTGAGAAATGTTAATATGAGAAAATACCTCGGTTGTGATTCTTATTGTGTACGAGGCGGTACCTCGGTTGTGATTTTTGTTGTGCATCCCATGTTGGAAAGAGTTATTGGTTGAAGTGTTCTTGTTGCTTTTATTCTTCCTTGTTTTATAAGTTTATTCTGTATTTGACTATTATGGTTCCCATTCTTTGCTTCCTTATTGTTGTCTTTCTGCTTACAATTCTATTTATTACCTTACATTATTATACTGCTTTGTAATTATTCATATCTCTGTTTTCCATTATATCTAGTTATTATAGTTCTATTATTTTTGTCTTGTCCTAGTAGGTTTCTTGACCTAGCCTCGTTACTACTCTACCGAGGTTAGGCTTAATGCTTATTGGGTACAATTTTTGTGTACTCATACTAAGCCTCTGCACATCTTTTTGTGCAGATCCAGGTGTGTCTGCCCGTCCTGGACATTATTGATTGACTCTTCGCTGCCTTCCAGAGACTTCAAGGTATACCTGCTAGGCATCTGCGTGCCTCAAAGTCACCTTCAATATCATTTTATTTTGTTTTTCTTATTCATGCATTGTTATAGTAGACATTCTAGATTATTCTATAGAGCTTATGACTTAGTTCTACCGGTTTTTGGAAGAATATTGTTGAGATCTTATTTTGGAAGTTCGTATGAGTTTATAAGTGTTGCTTTAGTATTTCTGTTGATTATTTCTGTTAAGTTATTATTAAATGTTAGGCTTACCTATTTTTTGTCATCACGGCATCCTAAGGTGAGAAATTGGGGTCTTGACATTTTAGTGGTAGATGTAGCATGGAAGTAACATGGTGAGTAGTAATAATAGTTGAACCTATTAAATTTTAATTTGATACATCTCTTTGATTCATTTTTTATTTTTTAAATAAAACATATATTACATAAAATAACACTTTGAATGAATTAAGTAAAACTCTTTATCTATCCACAGTAAAAGGTTGGCGAATGACGAGATTACAACGTTATTCATGATTTCTCTCTCCTGTTCAACAATGTCAACCAAAAACAATGAATCTCAAAGTGTAAAACCACCCAAATCACTAGATATCGAACAGGTTTCTTCCAAACAACACATTTAGGATGAAAACCATCCTTCAAGGACATGCTGACAACCACCAATTCTACTACGTTTGATTCTAATCTATTCCCTAACGACATAGAACTAACTGATGTCTCCCAAGGGAAAAAGAGGGATGTCAAACTGGAACCATATGTTACGAAAGATATAAGAGCTATTGCCTTAACAGAGGAAGATAGACAAAGGATTTATGAATCTTGGAAGAATGTAAACATAGTTAAATTAGTGGGCAAATGCATGATGCATCACTACCTACAAAAGGAACTCCAAGAGCTTTGGAGACCATCCGAGGATCTCTAACTGATTGACTTGGGAGAAGATTATTATATAATCAAGTCTAAAAGAAGGGATAATATGGAAAAGGCTATCCAATATGGCCTTTGGTTTATTAATGGTCACTTCCTCTCCATTTCTAGGTGGAAGCCAAACTTTGTAGCCTCCAAACAAAAAAAAGACAACAACAGCCGTATGGATTAGACTACCGCAATTGCATAGGTAGGTTACTAAATGTGGACATTTGTACCTCAACTACACTAAGGAGATACTCAAGGTTATGTGTGGAACTCCCACTGGAGATTCCAGTCCAGAACTTCCTATATGTAGGCCACCATAAACAACAAATACATTATGAGGGAGAGAATCTTCTTTGCATCGTTTTTGGAAGATTGGGGCATACAAAACTAAATACTAAATGCTTACAATACAAATCTATGGACCCTAAAGATCCTAATAGTTCTCCTGAACCAAATCATGGAAACATCAACCCAGATAATACTATGCAAAGAAATCTGGCAACCACGGCCAAGACCTCCACTCCAATACCTATTAAAAATATTTTTAATATTCTTGAAAATGAGCCCATTGTTTTGGGAAAAACCACCTACGAGAAAAATATTTTTAATAAAAACAATAATACAACTCATAACATGCATGCAATTGCACAAATGTCCAACACTAATGGAGATAATGCCATGTTGGATTTAAACGTGTCCCAAGTAACAAAATTGGACAATCCTCCCATGCAAGAATTAAAAGGAATGACCCAAATACCCTAAATGCTAGTACTGCGCCCACCAATCCGTCACTAATAAACAAATCCCATTTGGTAATTGCAATACCTTCACTAAAAATCTAGACGAATTCAGTGTGTTAGGATCTCATAATCTCAATTCACCTGAACATGCATGCCAAATGGCAAAGGAAAATAACCAAACCTCACACATGGCCAATCAAACTACCCACTCCATGTATACTTCTCCGGTGGATGAAACCCCTATGAACAGTGGCACTGGGCAACCAAAGGCCATGGCAAAACAACAAAAAATCATTAGTCTACTACCCAATCACACTCCATCCTCCTCTAGCTCTCTTCGCATGCCTAACCTTGCAACCCTTCATACCACCCTCAACTTCTAACAATGCCCAAAGTCCCTCTAACGATAAGGAGATGTGATAATAGGCGAATTTAACTATACACAGGCCCTAAATAACTACCATCTTGCAATATTTTGGTAATGAAAGTGATAACAAAATGCTCTTATTACCGCTATTTATGAATTGCATGTTATATATGATTAGGAAAGGCTAGGGAGTACTTTTGGAGTCAAAAATGAAGAAAAAGAGGCCACCCAATTGACCCACGCAGAAAAAAGGCTGAAGTACCAGAGGTACGTTCTGTCGCGGTTCCACTGCTATGCCGCGGTGAAATGATGTTGCAGACAACAAGAATATAAGAGAAGCTGTTTGACCATGGTTCTACCGCGATCACGGCAGAACCGCGGTGGGTGCACGGAACATCAGCGGAGACTTGTCAGAACGTGATTTTTATCCCTAAAACCCATTTTAGTTGCTAGTTTTCGCCATTGGAGGCATGTATTCAGTTTTTAGAGTTCTTTGAAGGAAAAAACAATTGTGAGAAAATACACAAACCATATCTCTTCTTTTCTTTTAATTTTTATTAGTAGTTATGATGATTATTGATTTAGTTCGTTCCCCCATTGTTATGAGTAGCTAAATACGTTAATCTAAGGTGTTGGTGGAACCCGTTGGGGATACCTTGGTTGTTTGATTAATATAATTTGGTTTGATTGTTAATCTCTATTTGTTCATACGTGTTTTGATTATGGTTATTTGAAAAGGTCCCTCAATTATCTGTTCCTATTTAGTATGTATCTACTTGAGAGAGAGTGCATATTTAGGCGATTGTATCAACAACATGAATCTCGGAGTATAGACAAGAGTCATAATCGAGGGTTTAGAGGTTGGTTTAGAGACAACGATACTTCGGATGCAATATAAGTGAATTGTATTGTGAAATTACCTAGTGTAACTTAGAGAGTACATCTAGTAATTGTCATAGTTACTTGAGAAAGATCTAGGATAGCTTGACTGTTCATGATTGATAGAGATAACCAAATCGTAGTTATAAGATTTATGCAACCAAGAAAATTAACAACGGTGGAAACCATTACCTTAGACCTTATTCAAACTATTTACAAATCAAGTTCAATTAATTTCCAGTTTTTACCTTCAATCTTTATTTGTTAGAAAAATCAACCACTGTGAATCAAAAATTTTGCGAAAGTGATTGTGAGAATTGAGTAAATCTTACAGGGGTGATTAATAGGTTAATTCTCTGAAGTTAGACTTTGGGCTTAAATACTCAGATTATATTTGCAACGCCCACGTAGTCTTTTACGAGACTCCGTTGAGCGTGATCAAATTTTGGCACTGTTGACGGGGAATTACTAGTGTTATCAATTACCACTGAAAGAAATACAAAGATTCTAAGTGTAATAAGTTTCTCTACACCAATCTGTTCATTGAAATTCTAATGATCGAAATCTTGTGGGAAGCAGGTGTATGCCTTGATATTCTTCGAGGACTGGAGAACTACTTGAAGGACTCTCAGACTCGTAGAAGTTATTCTGGGTATTGAATCGTGTCGACAAAAGACTTCAATATTCTCAACAAAAACCCAACTCGAAGTTAACATGGCTGACATTCAAGACAATGTCGATGGAAACATCAGGAATGAGCAAGATGACTTAAACGTCAGACAAGTGGCACCTCTTGTGTCCGAGGCTGCATTATATGACTGAGCATAGCCCACAGCTGACAATCTGGCCATTGCCAATTCAAGAGGAGACATTCCAGATCACCAACAATATGATGCATCTGCTGCAGAATAAGGGATTGTTCTCCAGGTCTAGCATTGAATACCCGCAGAACACTTGAAGAATTTTCTGTCAATTTGCATGACTCAAATGCAGCCTAATGCAATCGGAAGCTATCAAACTACTAGTGTTTCCATTCTCAATAACCGGGACAGCTCAGACATGGCTAAATTCGCTCCCTGTAAACTCCATTACCACATAGGACGAATTAGTCAAGTAGTTCCTAAACAAGTTCTATCCGCCTAACAACACTACACAACATATTGATGACATAGTGCAGTATAGGCAACATCCCACTAAATCCTTGCAAGACACCTGGAAAAGATTTAAAGGGATCCTGGTGAAGTGCCCTCATTAAGGAATTCTAGACCAGATGCTCAACCATAGATTTTACATAGGTCTAGCTGACAACTAGAAGGCTAATGTGGATGTTTCAGCTTGGGGTGCTTTCTTAAGCAAAACGTTCACTAAGTGCAAAATTTTGCTTGATAAGATGTCACAAAAATGTAGAGTGGATGACTAGAGGTACAACACTGGCACCTATTATGCATTCAATCCCACTTGATCCTAATAATTTGCAAGAAGAGAACATGGCCACACTTCTAACCTAGATGAGCTTACTAACAAAGAATATTGATGAGATGGGTACAAAACAGGTGCATATCATTGACACAACGAACACTGGACTATGTACGCCGTGCAATAATTAGTCTTATGTGTGTTCATGGAGTGGCGAAGGTGAAACTCAAGGAGTACGGGAAGATATGAACTATGTCAACAACTATGGGGGTCAGAGACAAGAAGCACCGCAGTGGAAAGTGCAACAAAACCAGTAGTACATGCCTAATATGCTGTAGCCTGGGGGTATGCACCCTAAAAATAACATAAACCACAGGGCTATCCACAACAAAATCAGCAGCAATTGGTTTACCAACCACCCCCCTTAGTAGCAAGATAATAACATGGTGGAGATTAGAGGTATGCTTCAACAACTCATTGGGACGAATAATGAAGTGCAGGAAAAATTGGCAGTGCATGATTCAACAATCAAGAACATTGAAACGCAGTTGGGTCAGATGTCCATGGCTCTAAATAACCGTCTTCCAGAAACCTTGCCTGTAGATACAAACATAAATCCGAAGGAGCAAAACCCAAATAAACTGATGGCAGTCAGTCTCAGGAATGGTACAGATATAGATAGAGAGCAAGAAATTGTGCAGGCCAGTAAGAATACTACACCAGCCACTCCAGTTCAATTAGAGGTAGAAGAACTAACAGAACTCACTGAAGTGGTGGTTGAGCAGAACTAGGAAGAAAAAGGAAAGAAAAGGTGAATGAAAAAGTTGCAGAACCAATGGCACCTCTTGTGCCAGAAAACTCTTACAAAGAGAAGCTAGCGAACAATGCACAAAGCACCCTTCCCTCAAAGACTGGTCAAGCAGAATAAGGAAGATCAATACAAAATGTTCATGGAGATGCTGCGACAAATTTAGCTGAATATTCCTTTGATGGATGCTCTGAGAGAGATGCCCGATTATGCCAAGATGATGAAAGATCTCATGTCGCGGAAGTTTGATTTTCAGGATCTATCTACTGTGACACTGACACTGACTTGCAGCGTTGTGGTAGCAAAACCGATGGCTCAAAAGATGTCTGATCCAGGTAGCGTTAATATCCCTTTCACAATTGGAAATTATGCCTTTGTAAAGGAATTGTGTGATTTAGGAGCCAATATAAATCTGATGCCGCTGGCTATGTGCAGTAAATTGGGCATCGATAGAGCTAGGCTGACTTCCATGTTACTACAGCTGGCCGATTGCACTGTGAAAAGACCAATGATTATTCTTGATGATGTGTTGGTGCAAGTAGGGAAGTTTGTGTTCCCTACAGACTTCGTGATACTGGATTTCCAGGTGGATGAGGAGATACCCCTTATATTAGGGAGGCCATTTCTAGCCACTGGAAGAGTACTGATAGACTGTGAAACTGGGGAACTAAAAATGAGATTGAACGATAATGAAGTTATATTTAATGTTCAGCAATCGATGAGGAGACCCAGTGAATTTGCGAATTGCTCTTTAGAGGAGGCAGTAGATGTCATTCTGGAAGAAGATGATAGGGCACTAACAGTTAATGATCCATTGGAGGAATGTCTGACAAATATAGAAGAAATGGATGGTGAATTGTTAGCTGAATGGGTCATGGCACAGGAAGGCCGAGGATTTTGGTCAAGAGAACCTCAGTTCGAATCCCTTGAGGTAGAAAAAATGGTCACTCCCCCAGCAAAGCCACCAATAGAAGAACCACCCAAACTAGAGTTGAAGTCATTACCAGACCACCCCAGGCATGCATTTTTAGGCCCAAACTCTACCTTTCCTGTTAATATATCATCCTGTTTGCTAGATGTGCAGGTAAAACATCTCATATAGGTGTAGCAAGAAAACAAGAATGTTATTGGCTGGACCATGGCAGACATAAAGCGTATAAGACAAGCCTTCTGCATGCATAAGATTCTCCCGGAAGAGGGGCACAGACAATCCAAGGAACACAAATGAAGGCTGAACCCTAACATGAAAGAGGTTGTAAAGAAAGAGTTCATCAAATGGTTAGATTTGGGAATCATTTTCCCCATCTCTGCTAGTAATTTGGTCAGCCCCGTCTAATGTGTTCAGAACAGGGGGGATGACTATTGTAAAAAATGACAATCATGAGTTGATCTCAACTGGTACAGTCAAAGGGAGTCGAATTTGTATGGATTACCTAAAACTGAACACTGCCACCCGAAAGGACCACTTTCCCTTTCCCTTCATTGACCAAATGCTGGACAGGCTGCTCGGAAGATCCCACTTCTATTTCGTAGGTATCGGGGTACAATCAAATATGTATATCCCCCGAAGATAGAGAGAAACCATCCTTCACTTGTTCGTACGCCATCTTTGCCTTCCGGAGAATGCACTTTGGTCTTTGCAATATACCGACGACTTCTCAATGGTGCATGCTAGCCATCTTCACAGACATGGTGGAGGACATTATGGAAGTCTTTATGGATGATTTCTCCGTGGTAGGAGATTCATTTGAAGACTGTCTTCACAACCTAAGTAGAGTGCTCAAAAGGTGTGTGGAGACAAATTTAGTGCTAAACTAGGAGAAGTGCCATTTTATGGTACAATAAAGGATAGTCTTAGGACATCGAGTGTCCAAGAAAGGAATTGAGGTTGATCATGCAAAGGTTGACGTGATTGATAAGCTACCACCGCCCACTTTGGTCAAGGCGGTGAGAAGTTTTATAGGACACGCCGGATTCTACTGGTGTTTCATAAAAGATTTTTCCAAAATTGTTGACCTACTATGCAAACTCCTTCAAAAGGATCAGCCCTTTGTGTTTTCTAATTAGTGCAGGTTGGCATTTGAGGAGTTGAAGAAGAAGCTAATAACTACCCCCATCATTGTTGCCCCCGATTGGGAGCAACCATTCGAGCTCATGGGCGATGCCAGCGACAATGCTATAGGAGCAGTCTTGAGGCAGCGAAAGGATAAGCCGATGCACCTGATATACTACGCAAGCAGAATGCTAAGTGGTGCATTGCTCAACTACACAGTGACAGAGAAAGAGATATTGGCAATTGTGTTTGCATTTGACAAGTTCCGATCATATCTTATTGGTTCTAAGGCAATTGTATATACTGATCATGCAGCTCTCAGGTACCTCATTGAAAAAAGAGAGTCTAAGACGCGCATGATTCGTTGGGTGCTGCTGTTGCAAGAATTCAACCTCGAAATTCATGACCGTAAGGGCACAGAAAATCAAGTTGCAAATCATCTATCACGACTTGAAGGGGCTGAAAAGTCAGTCGAGGTTGAGGAGATTCTGGAAACTTTTCCAGACGAGCAGCTGTGTGCAGCAAGTTTAGAAGAAGTGTCATTGTATGCAGATTTTGCAAACTACTTGGCCTTTGGTATTCTTCCTTATGATCTCTCCTCTATCCAAAAGAAGAAATTTTATCGTGACTGTCGCATGTATTTTTGGGACGAGCCTTACCCGTTTCAAATATGTGTTGACAATATGTTACAAAGGTGTGTCCCCGAGATAGAACAATCATCTTTTTTGCAGGCTTGTGATGCAAATGGATATGGAGGACACTTTGGAGGAGTAAGAACAACTGCAAATGTGTTAGACGCCGGGATTTTTTGGCCAACAATGCTTACA
>CM067323.1:119070000-119072500 GCA_034376525.1 Nicotiana benthamiana | reverse complement strand
TGCCAGACACAACCCACAACAATCGATGGCAATCGGAAACTTACTAAGCTTTGCCTCGTGCGCACGGCACCTTGCGGCACTACTTGCACGATGCTTTGCCATTTTGTTGCCAAAAGCCATTTGGCGCCACGAGTGATGTCGCCTCTGGACGTTGCCCGCAACAACCGATGGCAATCAGCAACTTACTAATCTTCGCCTCGTGCGCACGACCACTTGCGGTGCTACTTGCACGATGCTTTGCCATTTAGTTGCCAAAACCCATCAGCCCCCATGAGCGATGTCGCCTCCCGATGTTGCTCGCAACAACCGATGGCAATCAGCAACTTACTAAGCTTCGCCCCGTGCGCATGGCACCTTGCGGCGCTACTTGCACGATGCTTTGCCATTTTGTTGCAAAAAGCCATCAGCTCCCACGAGCGATGTCGCCTCCTGATGTTTCCCCCAACAACTGATGGCAATGAACATCTATTGAGCTTCGCCCCGTGCACACGGCACCTTGCGGCGCTACTTGCACGATGCTCCGCCATTCATTGTCAAAAGCCATATGCTGCCACGGAGACACAACCCACAACAATCGATGGCAATAGGCAACTTACTAAGCTTTTCCCCATGCGCACGGCACCTTGCGGTGCCACTTGCACAACGCTCCGCCGTTCCATTGCCGAAAGCCATCAACCGCCATGAGCGATGTTCCCGCAACAACCGATGGAAATCGACATCTACTGAGCTTCGCCCCATGCGCACGGCACCTTGTGGTGCTACTTGCACGAGGCTCCACCATTCTTTGTCGAAAGCCATCAGCTGCCACGAGAGATTCCAGACACAACCCACAACAACCGATGGCAATCAACAACTTACTAAGCTTCGCCCCATGCGCACGGCACCTTGCGGCGCTACTTGCACGATGCTTTGCCGTTCTATTGTCAAAAGCCATCAGCCGCCACGAGCGATGTCGCCTCCCGATTTTGCCCGCAACATCCAATGGCGATCGACAAGTACTAAGCTTCTCCCTATGCGCACGGAACCTTGCGGCGCTACTTGCATAACGCTCCACCATTCATTTCCAAAAGCCAATGTTTGCCACGAGCAGTGCCACCACCAGGCTTGCTACGAGCCCACACGAGTACTTGCCGTCACGGTTTGGGAACATCGAGGACGTAGCACGGACAAGCCGTGCATGCCCCCAATGCCCACGCCCCATGCCAGCGTCCCCCATGCATGCCCGCCCCTTCCTGGCAGCAAGAACCTGAGGTGCCTTTATATGCTTAAAAAAAACCCAAGTTTCAGGAGTAGACATGTTTTGTCCAGAGAATCATAATAGACATGTACAACACCAAATAGCACAAACTAAAGTACAACTTGGCTAGTATATTCACAAATGACTATTAAACATTGTAAATGTTATTTTTTACAAAAAATAATATTTTTTTGAAATAGTTTTATTGAAAAACGAAAAATACTTAATAAAATACTAAAAATTATGAAATCTATTATAAAAATAGAAAAAATGATGGAGAAAAATTCCAATGCAACTTGTAATAGTATAACATATAAAAGAGTAAATATTTTTATTAAAAAGTGACATAAAAATAATTTAAAATAACAAAAAATGCATAAATATTATTAAACATATATTAAAATTAGGAAAAATATATAATATTGTTATTAAAGTGTATAGATGACCAACCGCCAATACGCACGACGCACCTCCATTGTCGCAACCACAACAAGTGATTCCGATTTGAAAAAACCGCCGCCAACCACAAAGCGTCGACCAACCGTCGCCGGTGGATACTGCTCGAGCCAACGCGACTTTATACCACCGCCACAAACGACAACAAACATCATTGCGCTTCATATGTTGCCCAACCACAACAAGTGATTAGGATTTGAAGAAACCGCCACCAACCACAAAGCATCGACCGGCCGTCGCCTGACGCTACCGCTCGAACCACCCCGACTTTCCACCACCGCCGCAAATGACCACCAACATCATTGCGCTTGACATTTTTCTAAGCATTTGTTTGCAATAGACGTGGTGCGACGTGGTGTGATGTCGTGCGATGGCCATGTCCTGCGACGTCCTGACACGTCCTGACACGTCCTGACACGTCTTGACACGTCCCATGACCATATCCTGCCATGTCTTGCGACGTACTGACATGTACCATGGCCATGTCCTAACGCGTCCTGACACGTGCCATGGCCATGTCTTGACGCGTCCACTCACGTGCCATGGCCATGTCCTGACGCGTCCTGATACGTGCCATGGCCATGTCCTGACACGTACCATGGCCATGTTCTGACACGTCCTGACACGTACCATGGCCATATCCTCCCATGTCCTGCAACGTCCTGCACTGTCCCGACGCGTCTTGACACGTGCCATGGCCATGTCCTGACACGTCCTGACACGTACCATTTCCATATCCTGCCATGTGCTGCGACGTCCTGCCATGTCCCGACGCGTCCTGATACGTCCTGACTCGTGCCATGGGCA
>CM067323.1:119060000-119065000 GCA_034376525.1 Nicotiana benthamiana | reverse complement strand
CGCCTAAGGCTGGCATTGCGCCCAGCCTTAGCCTATGACACTGCTCTCACTCAATGTCCCAGCTTATTGCCGCCGCCGCAGTTGTCCGTCATTGTCCAGTCCTTTTGCCCGAACAAGTCCGCCACTAGCCTACTGCCGAGTTTGACACCAAGTCATTGCCCACATTGCTTGTCATCGAATGCCTTGCCATGCCTTGTCTTACTATGTCTTGCCCCTGCTTGACATAGCTTTGCCGCACAAATGTGTTGTCCCGCCTTGTCCAAGTGAAATGCCCTTGAGTCCGTCCAAGGCGCATTTGTCATGCCCCGCACTGTCCGTCATGCCGAGCTGCCGTCATGATGTTGCCCCAATTTTAAGGGTCGTGCAACAAGTCCATCATGTAAATCCTTGTCACAACACACACCTGCCGAGGACCAAAGTTAGGGGTCTAACAAACCACCCCCACCAGAAAGATTCGTCGCCCTCGACGAACTAGCTTCGATTTTATGGAACACCCTCAAAGGATTCACATATGCCTGTATTTGCTCCTGATCCTCCTCTTCTTTTGGTTCTTCCACAAACAACGCCGAAAGCTTTTCAATTCTGGGACAGTCTCTTGCCATGTGTGGTCCCTTGCAAATAAAACAGCCATTAAATTTGCTGCTTTGTCCCTTGTAGGATGGTCCAGCCCCATGCTTTTCCTTCTCAATGCCGTTGCCCTCAACAACATTGTCGTTTCCAGCTTTTCTCCACTCTTTTGTCCTGTCCTTGTTTCCGTTCTTGGACTTGGGATTAGTAGAGAAATCAGAACCCTCCTGGCCCCACCGGAAATCTCCCAAAGCATCCGCAGCCGCAATGGCACTAGGAAGGTCTTTCACATTCTGCCTTCGAAGTTCCATTTGCGCCCACGATTGCAACGCGTAAAGGAAATTATGCAACTTGTCCTCCTCAGCCATGTTGCTAATATCCAGCATCAAAGAACTAAAGTCTTTGACGTATTCCCTCACTGATCCAGTTTGTTTCAGCTTCTTCAAACGGTCTCTAGCAATCCAGCCCGCATTGCTAGGAAAGAATTGATCCTTCAACTCTTTCTTGAGCCTTTCCCAAGAGTCGATCCTTGGCCTACCAGCACTTGCATCATCAGCCACCCGTGTTCGCCACCATAATTTTGCATCGTCAACCAAGTACATAGTTGTAATGGTGACCTTTTCCTCATCACGAACTTTGGCAGCCTGAAAGTACTGCTCCATGTCCCACAAGAAGTTTTCGAGATGCTTGGCACTCCTTGTGCCAGTGAACTCTTTCGGCTCCGGGATTCTGACCTTGGTCCGATCTGCCCCACGCTGAGTCTCATCATTGCCAACAGCCAGACGCAGCAGCCCATTATCCGTTTTCAGTTCTGTACATTCTTGGCTCAGTCTGTTTAACTCGCCCTCAAGATAAGAAAGCCGAGTCATGATGGTCAGAAACTGATCCCCATCAGTGTTCCGACAAGTGCCTCCAATGCAGCAACTTTTTCCCTCAATTCTGCGTTGCCACCAGCCATCCTTCACAAAATTCGATCCGTTGAACTTTGTGTTGTTGTCCCGAATCAACAGCGCTCTGATACCAGTTGTCACGGGGGCGATTTAGGCCACTTAGATTCTGGTCGAGGTTTCACCTCCACGCGGCAGTCAAGTTCAAAACTTGGCTCAGCCTTCCCAACACTTAGTTTTATTTTAGGACGTTTTTGAGTTTGAATGAAAGTAGGCAGCGGAAATAAAGAAGACACACGAGATTACGAGAATCCCTATTCCCAACTTGTATTATTAGAGTGAATACAAGAGCACTAAGTTTTTCGGCCACACAATGGCCAGGACAAAGACTCCCCCGACTCCTTGCCCCAATTACAAGTTCACAAAGCCAACCCTATGGCCAAGACAAAAGAATTCCCTAACTCTCTGCCCGAAATGAACTTGGAAGGAAAACAAAGACTTCCTACCCGAAGGAAGCCAACTTAGACAGATTTGGCCCCTGCTCAAATACTATAGGCTAAGTACAATACGTTTCTCATGCCTTTCTTGGCTTAACATAGGCATATTTATAGGCTACATTCGGTTGACAAGCCCCAACCGATGGGTTATCATGCCTAAAACGTGGGCACACTTCATGGTCCATGATCAGCATTTTGCCCCATGATCAGCATGTCTGCCCCATGATCAGCATGATTGTTCCATGATCAGCACGTTTGTAGGAGAGTGGCAGCAACCGCCGAACTGCTTCCATGTGCATTGCATGTGCGCCTTGGCTGAGCTGATCCGCGCCTAAGGCTGGCATTGGGCCCAGCCTAGCCTATGACACTGCTCTCACTCAATGTCCCAGCTTATTGCCGCCGCCGCAGTTGTCCGTCATTGTCCAGTCCTTTTGCCCGAACAAGTCCGCCACTAGCCTACTGCCGAGTTTGACACCAAGTCATTGCCCACATTGCTTGTCATCGAATGCCTTACCATGCCTTGTCTTACTATGTCTTGCCCCTGCTTGACATAGCTTTGCCGCACAAATGTGTTGTCCCGCCTTGTCCAAGTGAAATGCCCTTGAGTACGTCCAAGGCGCATTTGTCATGCCCCGCACTATCCGTCATGCCGAGCTGCCGTCATGATGTTGCCCCAATTTTAAGGGTCGTGCAACAAGTCCATCATGTAAATCCTTGTCACAACCCAGACCTGCCGAGGACCAAAGTTAGGGGTCTAACAGTAGGCCACTATCCTACGATCGGAAGTTGATAGGGCAGAAATTTGAATGATACGTCACCGGCACGATGGCCGTGCGATCCGTCGAGTTATGATGGATCATCACAGCAACGGGCAGAGCCCGCGTTGACCTTTTATCAAATAAATTCATCCCTTCCAGAAGTCGGGGTTTATTGCACGTATTAGCTCTAGAATTACTACGGTTATCCGAGTAGTAGATACCATCGAACAAACTATAACTGATTTAATGAGCCATTCGCAGTTTCACAGTCTTAATTTGTTCATACATACACATGCATGGCTTAATCATTGAGACAAGCATATGACTACTGGTAGGATCAACCAGGTAGCAATCCTCATTGACGCCGGCATCGCATGAGCGTGGCCGACCCAAAAGGGCACGGCCAAGTCCAAGGCGAGCACGACCGTCATCCGAAAAGAGCATTCTTTGGGCAAATAGAAGCCAATAAAGGCCCCGTGCCCATTGCGTTTACCGAATCCGAGAGCCCGAGCATGCTACGTCGTGGACCAAGCCATCGCAAGGTGAAGCTAGGACGCCTGGGACACAACTGCAGCTTTTGGTTCACCCCGCACGTCGAACGCAAGGGGCGAAAGGTGACCGATTGTGCTCGATAATGCCTTGGCATTAGGTATGCAACACAGAAAACCGACGTCGAACAAGCCTAATTTGCGGTTGTGACATGACTGAGATGGCATGCGAGCTAGGACGTTGCTGCTTGAGCAGGGATCCAACCCAGCCACACAAGCCGAACACCACTCATGTGCCGCACGTACACTTGCCTCGCCGATACAAAGCAAACAGCAGCCCCAACACGTGACGCACAGCCATGTGTTGTTGTTGGATGTCAACATTGCAAAGCCAAGACAAGCCCCACAAAGCACGAATAGGGGGTTTGAACAATGCCAGACACAACCCACAACAATCGATGGCAATCGGCAACTTACTAAGCTTCGCCTCGTGCGCACGGCACCTTACGGCACTAGTTGCACGATGCTTTGCCATTTTGTTGCTAAAAGACATCAGCCGCCACGAGCGTTGTCACCTCCTGATGTTTCCCGCAACAACGGATGGCAATCTGCAACTTACTAAGCTTCGCCTCGTGCGCACGGCATCTTGCGGCGCTACTTGCATGATGCTTAGCCATTTTGTTTCCAAAAGCCATCAGCCGCCATGAGCGATGTCGCCTCCCGATGTTTCCCGCAACAACCGATGGCACTGAACATCTACTGAGTTTCGCCCCGTGCGCACGGCACCTTGCGGCGCTACTTGCACGATGCTCCGTCATTCGTTGTCAAAAGCCATAAGCCGCCACGGAGACACAACCCACAACAATCAATGGCAACAGGCAACTTACTAAGCTTCGCCCCATGAGCACGGCACCTTGCGGTGCTACTTGCACAACGCTCCGCCGTTCCATTGTCGAAAGCCATCAACCGCCATGAGCGATGTTGCCTGCAACAATCGATGGTAATCAACATTTACTGAGCTTCGCCCCATGCGCACGGCACCTTACGGCGCTACTTGCACGAGGCTCCGCCGTTTTTTGTTGAAAGCCATCAGCCGCCACGAGAGATTCAAGACACAACCCACAACAACCGATGGCAATCAACAACTTACTGAGCTTCGCCCCATGCGCACGGCACCTTGCGGTGCTACTTGCACGATGCTTTGCCGTTCTGTTGTCAAAAGCCATCAGCCGCCACGAGCGATGTCGCCTCCCGATTTTGCCCGCAACATCCAATGGAGATCAACAAGTACTAAGCTTCGCCCCATGCACACGGCACCTTGCGGCGCTACTTGCATGAAGCTCCACCGTTCATCGCCAAAAGCCAATGTTTGCCACGAGCGGTGCCACCACAAGGATTTTTACGTGCCCAGACGAGTACTTGCCGTCACGGTTTGGGAACATCGAGGACGTAGCACGGACAAGCCGTGCATGCCCTCAATGCCCACGCCCCATGCCAGCACCCCCATGCATGCCCGCCCCTTCCTGGCAGCAAGCACCTGAGGGGCCTTTCAACACCTCTACCCCCCTTATATATGCTTAAAAAAAATCCAAGTTTCAGGAGTAGACATGTTTTGTCCAGAGAATCATAATAGACATGTACAACACCAAATAGCACAAACCAAAGTACAACTTGGCTAATATACTCACAAATGACTTTTAAACATTGTAAATGATATTTTTTACAAAAAATAGTATTTTTTGAAATATTTTTATTTAAAAACAAAAAATAATTAATAAAATACTAAAAAGTATGAAAATTATT
>CM067323.1:119037500-119040000 GCA_034376525.1 Nicotiana benthamiana | reverse complement strand
GGATCTCCTTTAGGGGTTAATCTTTCTGAATGTCCTAACTAGGAAAAAGAGGCTTTCTCAGATCATGGGAGAGTCATCCTCCGTCTAAGAAGAAGAGGCGTCGAGAGATTCAATGACCAAAGGTCTTGTCACGAGCTGGACTCAAACCAGCGTGCTCTAGATTCAATGCATGATCTGGATTTCAGCCTTCCCTATCGTGGCTTCCGTGTTTCAAGACGGGTCGAATGGGGAGCCCACAGGGCAGCGTCCGTAGCGCGTATATGCCGAAGCACGCCAGAGGCGCGCGCTGCCTACCACAATCAAGGAGACGACGTTCCACGAGCGTATCAAAAGCTCAGTTATGGCCGCCCCCAATCCACGCTGGTCCACGCCCCGAGTCGATCGGCGGACCGGCTCAACACCGTTCCACATCCGACCGGGGCGCATCGCCGGCCCCAATACGCTTCCCTCCCAACAATTACAAGCACTCTTTGACTCTCTTTTCAAAGTCCTTTTCATCTTTCCCTTGCGGTACTTTTTCGCTATCGGTCTCTCGCCCGTATTTAGCCTTGGACGGAATTCACCGCCCGATTTGGGCTGCCTTCCCAAACAACCCGACTTGTAGATAGCGCCTCGTGGTGCGACAGGGTCCGGGCACATTACGGCTCTCACCCTCTCTGGCGCCCCCTTCCAGGGGACTTGGGCCCGGCCCGCCGCTGAGGACGCTTCTCCAGACTACAATTCGGACGACGGAGCCGCCCGATTCTAAGGCTGGGTTGTTCCCGGTTCGCTCGCCGTTACTAGGGCAATCCTTGTAACTTTCTTTTCCACCGCTTATTGATATGCTTATACTCAGCAGCTAGTCCCGCCTGACCTGGGGTCGCGGTCGGAGCGCCTAAGCACAATAAGGGTCGGGGAGCCCAAACATGCGACGGGTTGGACGCCAAGTACTTGGCGATCAACAAGTACTAAGCTTCGCCCCATGCGCATGGCACCTTGTGGCGCTACTTGCATGACACTCCACCGTTCATTGCCAAAAGCCAATGTTTGCCACCAGCAGTGCCACCACTAGGCTTACTACGAGCCCACACGAGTACTTGCCGTCACGGTTTGGGAACATCGAGGACGTAGCACGGACAAGCAGTGCATGCCCTCAATGCCCACGCCCCATGCCAGCGTCCCCCATGCATGCCCACCCCTTCCTGGCAGAGAGCACCTGAGGTGCCTTTCAACACCTCTACCCCCCTTATATATGCTTTAAAAAAACACCCAAGTTTCAGGAGTAGACATGTTTTGTCCAGAGAATCATAATAAACATGTACAACACCAAATAGCACAAACCAAAGTACAACTTGGCTAATGTATTCACAAATGACTCTTAAACATTGTAAATGATATTTTTTACAAAAAATAATATTTTTTTGAAATATTTTTATTTAAAAACAAAAAATACTTAATAAAATACTAAAAAATATGAAAATTATTATAAAAATAGAAAAAATGCTGGAGAAAAATTCCAATGCAACTTGTAAATATTTTTATTTAAAAGTGACATAAAAATAATTTAAAATAACAAAAAATGCATAAATATTACTAAAACATATATTAATAATAGGAAAAATACATAATATTATTATAAAAGCGTATAGATGACCAACCGCCAATAAGCACGACACACCTCCATTGTCGCAACCACAACAAGTGATTTCGATTTGAAAAAATCGCCGCCAACCACAAAGCGTCGACCAACCGTCGCCGGTGGATACCGCTCGAGCCAACGCGACTTTACACCACCGCCACCAACGACCACCAACATCATTGCGCTTGACGTGTTGCCAACCACAGCAAGTGATAAGGATTTGAAGAAACCGCCGCCAACTACAAAGCGTCGACCGGCCGTCGCCCGACGCTACCGCTCGAACCACCCCAACTTTCCACCACCACCGCCAAGTACCACCAACATCATTGCGCTTGACATGTTTCTATGCAATTGTTAGAAATAGAGGTGGTGCGACGTGGTGCGATGTCGTGCGATGGCCATGTCCTGCGACGTCCGGAAACGTCTTGACACGTCCTGACACGTACCATGACCATATCCTGCCATGTCTTGCGTTGTACTGACACGTACCATGGCCATGTCCTGACGCGTCCTGACACATACCATTGCCATGTCCTGACGCGTCCTGACACGTGCCATGGCCACGTCCTGACGTGTCCTGACACGTGCCCAGGCCATGTCCTGACTCCTTACGCCATACGGGTTTACTCGCCCGTTAACTCGCACACATGTCAGACTCCTTGGTCCGTGTTTCCAGACGGGTCGAATGGGGAGCCCACAGGCCAGCGTCCGGAACGCGCAGATGCCGAACCACACTAGAGGCGCGCGCTGCCTGCCACAATCAAGGAGACGATGTTCCACAAGCGCATCAAAATCTCGGGCTTTGGCCAACCCCCCCCCCCCCCAATCCATGCTAGTCCACGCCCTGAGTGGATCGGCGGAACGGCTCAACACCGTTCCACA
>CM067323.1:119027500-119032500 GCA_034376525.1 Nicotiana benthamiana | reverse complement strand
TCTTATCAGTTTTGAAGAAAGTATTTGCCACATTATCCGTCCTTACAACAAACTTCGTTCCCAACAAGTAAACATGCCATGTTTGTAAGCAATGAACAACAACAACCATTTCTTTCTCATGAGTAGAATACCTTTGCTCCGCTTCATTCAACTTTCTGCTTTCGAAGGCCATAGGATGACCTTCTTGAACTAGCACACCTCCAACAGCCTTGTCGGATGCATCTGTATGGACTTCAAACGGCAATTCAAAATTAGCAAGCCGCAAGATTGGTTCTGAGGCAATGGCTTCTTAAACCACACCAAATGCAGCACAAAATTTTTCCAACCAATCCCATTCAACACCTTTCTTCAACAAATCCGTCAAAGGAGCAGCTTTCTTTGAGTAACCAGCGATGAATTTCCGATAATAGTTAGCCAACCGGAGGAAAGATCTCAATTCTTTCACAGTTTTAGGTGCCTGCCAATCCACAATAACCTACACCTTGTTCGTGTCCATCCGCGCTTGATTCTGGCTCACCAAGTGCCCAAGTCTTGTCACTTGTCTAACAAATTCACACTTTTCCATTTTCACATATAACTTGTACTCCCTTAATCGAGGCAGCACTAATGTCAAGTGTGACACGTGTTCATCCAAATTCCGGCTACAGATAACAATGTCGTCTATGTAGACAACGACAAAGTCATCTAAGTACTCATACAACACATCATTCATGAGGTTGCAAAACGTAGCAGGGGCATTTGTCAATCCGAACGGCATAACAAGGAATTCATATGAGCCATACCTCGTAACACAAGTAGTCTTAGACTCATCACCCTCAGCTATCCGCACCTGCCAATAACCCGATCGCAAATCCAGCTTCGTGAACCAGTATGCCTTGCTCAATCTGTCCATCAAGTCCTGCACCAACGGAACAGGATATTTGTTCTTCACCGTCACCTTGTTCAGCGCCCTATAATCAACACACATCTGTAGCGTCCCATCCTGTTTCTTTTGAAATAAAATAGGTGCACAAAAAGGAGCTTTATATAGCTGAATCAGTCCTGCATTAAGCAACTCGTTTAATTTTCCCCGCAATTCAGCCAACTCTTTCGGCGCCATACGATGAGGAGGTTGAGCAGGAGGCATTGAACCCGGTATCAACTCTATCTTGTGATCAATAGCCCTCCGTGGTGGAAAATTATTAGGCAACTCCGGTGGCATCACATCAGCAAAGTCACTCAAAATTTGAGCAACGTAGTCCGGCACTTCAACTTTAACGTCATGTTTCAATTCAACCATAACAGCAAGGAAAGTCTCATTTCCCTTCTTCAAACCTTTTTCAACCATCATGGCAGAAACTAACGAACCCTTCCGTTGAGTTTCTTCTTTTCCATAAGGATAAAAAGCTTTCACAAAACTAGGGGCTATATCATTCATGATCATCATTCCGTCCAAGTGAGGCATTGGAACAAAGCGATGCTTCCGCATGAAGTCAATTCCAAGAATCAACTCAAACCACTCCATATCAATCACCATCAAATTCACCTTCCCTTTCCAGTCCCCAACACTCATAGGAACATCGTAAGCCATACCATTACTAGCTTGTGCTGTGGTCTGCACAGTCTTCACATAAGAGGGACATTTTGACACTCTTAATCTATACTTATGCACCAATTTGTCGGAAATAAAGGTGTGAGTAGCACCAGTATCTACCATAGCTATCTCATTTCAATGTGCATCAGCAAGGAATGAGGGTCCTTCTCGTTACCTGTAGCATTCACTAACGAGATAACATTCAGAAATTGCATGGGATTTACTAAGGCCGTAACAACTTCTTGGCCCTCTCTGTACCAAGCAAAGCATTCACCTGCCCTTGATTTGGATACCTCTTGGCAAGATGAGGTCCTCCGCATGTCTAGCAACCATCAGTTTTCTTGTTTGCGACGCCCTTGTTCTGAACAACCCCATCAACAGCCTGGCCCTTCTCAACAAACTCTTTTCGGACTTCCTTCCTCCATTCCCCTTTCTTCTCCACCTGTTTCTTAGGTTTTGAAGTAGAGGGAATTTCATAAAGAGTACCGGTGTTGCGAAAATCCACCAAGGAATCCACTGCAGCAATTGCACTTGGGAGATCCTTCACAGTCTGTCTCCTAAGTTCATTATGCGCTCATGCTTGCATTCCCGAAATAAAGTTATGCAATTTATCATCCTCCGACATGTTCTGAATATCCAGCAGTAAGGAAGTGAATTCCTTAATATAATCTCGAATGGATCCTGTTTTCCGCAAGCGTTTCAAACGGTCCCTAGCAATCCAAGATGAATTGCTAGGCAGGAATTGGTCCTTCATTTGTTTTCTGAGTTTATCCCATGTATCAATTTTTGGTCGGCCTGCACTTTCATCATCCGCCATACGAGTTCTCCACCACAATTTAGCATCTCCTGTTAGGTACATGCTAGTAATTGTGACCTTCTCCGCATTTGGAACTTTAGCAGCCACGAAATATTGTTCCATGTCCCACAGAAAGTTTTCCAATTCCTTTGCACTACCTGTTCCACCAAACACCTTTGGTTCAGGAATCTTTACCCTCGAGCGTTCTTCATTGCCTTGGCCTGGAGCAGCCAACGCCCGTCGAAGAACAGTGATTTCAGCCTTTAAGTTTTCGACCTCCTTTTTCAGGTCTACAACGACACTATCCGTTGCCTCACAGCTTTGTTGGATCCCATCGTGAAACTGATCTGCTCCATCCTTTAGACGGTAGATCTATGTAAAAAGATCTGCCATATCCAAAGGATCATCGGTCATGCCGATTAGCGCCTCCAACCATTAAACTCTATCATGTAAGTCTGAAGTAGACCCACCCACCATGATCAAGAGTTACAACCTGCTCAGCTCTGATACCAATTGTTACAGGGTCAAGTTTTTGCAAAAACAGACACTGCACGGCAGCAGCTCGCAGCTAGTTCAGTCTTCACTTTTCGCACACACACACAGCCTGCCTTATAATTTTCAGATTGTTAGCGAAAATAAGAACACACACAAATTACGGGAAATCCTAACCTTTATTAATTCAGGCAGAATATACAAAGGAAACTCTTTTAAGACTTGGCTCACATATGTAATGCTATTTGCCTTCTCTACAGGCGGAGATACAATGTAATATAGAGGGGCTGCCAATGGCAGTTACAAAGGGACAGTTACAAGGGGCAGATTCTACCATGTGCCATGCACATGCTTCAGATGATTTCGGGCAGTTGCTACCACATCACCCACTTTGTAGCCAACTTGCCCATCATCTTAGATCATGTCTTCAACTTCCAGCACGTCTTTGACACCACCATGCACGATGGCCTCTAGTCTTGCCCACGTTTTCCTTGTCTCTTGCCCAACTTTGCCTTGGACCTTGCCTCGCCCTTAATTCCATAGCCACACCCTGCTATGAATTAAGTCGTCCCACTGATCCGCGCACGCCTTCGTCACGTGCCATGCTTCCATTTGCCATTGCCGATGCCCACGAACCAAGGCTGCCTTGCCAACACTTCAGCTGCCTTGCCTAGCTGCATTGTCTAAGTCCATCACCAACTTAGACACACGTCCAGTCTTGTACATTGCTTGTCAATGCTTCACCTAAGTCATGTCAAGGGGCAATGCACTATCCCTTGACACGCATTCTGCCCAACATCCGTCTCGCCAATATTAGAGGTCTAACAGTAGGCCACTATCCTACCATCGAAAGTTGATAGGGAAGAAATTTGAATGATGCGTCGCCGGCACGATGGTCGTGCGATCCGTCGAGTTATCATGAATCATCACAGCAACGGGCAGAGCCCGTGTTGACCTTTTATCAAATAAATGCATCCCTTCCAGAAGTCGGGGTTTGTTGCATGTATTAGCTCTAGAATTACTACGGTTTTCCGAGTAGTAGATACCATCAAACAAACTATAACTGATTTAATGAGCCATTCGTAGTTTCATAGTCTGAATTTGTTCATACTTACACATGCATGGCTTATTCTTTGAGACAAGCATAGGACTACTGGCAGGATCAACCAGGTAGCATTCCTCATTGACACTAGCGTCGCATGAGCGTGGCCGACCCAAAAGGGCACGGCCAAGTCCAAGGAGAGCACGACCGTCATTCGTAAGGAGCATTCTTTGGTCATATAGAAGCCAATGAAGGCCCCGTACCCATAGCGTTTACCAAATCCGAGAGCCCGAGCATGCTAAGTCGTGGACCAAGCCATCGCAAGGCGAAGCTAGGACGACCTGGGACACAACTGCAGCTTTTGGTTCACCCCGTACGTCGAATGCGAGGGGCGAAAGGCCACCGATTGTGCTTGATAATGCCTTGTCATTAGGTATGCAACAGAGAAAACCGATGTCGCGCTTGTGACATGACTAAGATGGCATGCGAGCTAGGACGTCGCTGCTCGAGCAGAGATCCAACCTAGCCACACAAGCCGAACACCACTCATGTGCCGCACGTACACTTGCCTCGGTGATACAAAGCCAACACCAGCCCCAACACGTGACGCGCAGACATGTGTTGTTGCCGATGCCAACATTGCAAAGCCAAGACAAACCCCGCAAAGCACGAATAGGGTGTTTGAACAATGCCAGACACAACCCACAATAACCAATGGCAATCAGCAACTTACTAAGCTTCGCCTCGTGCATACGCACCTTCCAAAACTACTTGCACGATGCTTTGCCATTTTGTTGCAAAAAGCCATCAGCCGCCACGAGCGATGTCGCCTCCCGATGTTGCCCGCAACAACCGATGGCAATCGGCAACTTACTAAGCTTCGCCTTGTGCGCACGGCACCTTACGGCGCTACTTGCACGATGCTTTGCCATTTAATTGCCAAAAGCCATCAGCCTCCATGAGCGATGTCGCCTCCCGATGTTGCCCGCAACAACCTATGGCAATCAGCAACTTACTAAGCTTCGCCCCGTGCGCACGGCACCTTGCGGCGCTACTTGCACGATGCTTTGCCAATTTGCTGCCAAAAGCAACCAGCT
>CM067323.1:118977500-119005000 GCA_034376525.1 Nicotiana benthamiana | reverse complement strand
CATGGCACCTTGCGCCGCTACTTGCATGACGCTCCACCGTTCATTGCCAAAAGCTAACCTAGCCACACAAGCCGAACACCACTCGTGTGCCGCACGTACACTTGCCTCGCCGATACAAAGCCTACACAAGCCCCAACACGTGACGCGCAGCCATGTGTTGTTGCCGATGCCAACATTGCAAAGCCAAGACAAGCCTCGCAAAGCAAAAATAGGGGGTTTGAACAATGCAAGACACAACTCACAACAACTGATGCCAATCGGCAACTTACTCAGCTTCGCCTCGTGTGCACAGCACCTTGCGGCACTACTTGCATGATGCTTTACCATTTTGTTGCCAAAAGCCATCAGGAGCCACGAGCAATGTCGCATCCCGATGTTGCCCACAACAAGCAATGGCAATCGGCAACTTACTAAGCTTCGCCTCGTGCGAACGGCACCTTGCGGCGCTACTTGCACGATGCTTTGCCATTTTCTTGCCAAAAGCCATCAGCCGCCATGAGCGATGTCGCCTCCCGATGTTCCGCGCAACAACCGATGGCAATCACCTTGCGGCTCTACATGCACGATGCTTTGCCATTTTGTTGCCAAAAGCCATCAGCTGCCACGAGCGATGTCGCCTCCCGATGTTGCCCGCACCAACCGATGGAAATCAGCAACTTACTAAGCTTCGCCCCGTGCGCACGGCACCTTGCGGCGCTACTTGCATGATGCTTTGCCATTTTGTTGCCAAAAGCCATCAGCCGCCACGAGCGATGTCGCCTCCCGATGTTGCTCGCAACAACCGATGGCAATCAGCAACTTACTAAGCTTCGCCCCATGCGCATGGCACCTTGCGGCGCTACTTTCACGATGCTTTTCCAATTTGTTGCCAAAAGCCATCAGCCGCCACGAGCGATGTTGCCTCCGGATGTTGCCCGCTACAACCGATGGCAATCAGCAACTTACTAAGCTTTGCCCCATGCGCACGGCACCTTGCGACGCTACTTGCACGACGCCGTCATTCCATTGCCAAAAGCCATAAACCGTCATGAGCGATGTTGCCCGCAACAACCGATGGCAATCGACATTTACTGAGCTTCGCCCCATGCGCACGGCACCTTGCGGCGCTACTTGCACGAATCTCCGCCGTTCGTTGTCGAAAGCCACCAGCCGCCACGAGAGATTGCAGACACAACCCACAACAACCGATGGCAATCAACAACAACTTACTAAGCTTCGCCCCATATGCACGACACCTTGAGGGGCTACTTTCACGACACTTCGCCGTTTTTTTGTCAAAAGCTTTCAGCCGCCACGAGCGATGTCGCCTCCCGTTTTTGCCCGCAACATCCAATGGCGATCAACAAGTACTAAGCTTCGCCCCATGCGCACGGCACCTTGCGCCGCTACTTGCATGACGCTCCACCGTTCATTGCCAAAAGCCAACCTAGCCACACAAGCCAAACACCACTCGTGTGCCGCACGTACACTTGCCTCGCCGATACAAAGCCAACACAAGCCCCAACACGTGACGCGCAGCCATGTGTTGTTGCCGATGCCAACATTGCAAAGCCAAGACAAGCCTCGCAAAGCACAAATAGGGGGTTTGAACAATGCAAGACACAACTCACAACAACTGATGCCAATCGGCAACTTACTCAGCTTCGCCTCGTGTGCACAGCACCTTGCGGCACTACTTTCATGATGCTTTACCATTTTGTTGCCAAAAGCCATCAGGCGCCACGAGCGATGTCGCATCCCGATGTTGCCCACAACAAGCAATGGCAATCGGCAACTTACTAAGCTTCGCCTCGTGCGAACGGCACCTTGCGGCGCTACTTGACCGATGCTTTGCCATTTTCTTGCCAAAAGCCATCAGCCGCCATGAGTGATGTTGCCTCCCGATGTTCCCCGCTACAACCGATGGCAATCACCTTGCGGCTCTACATGCACGATGCTTTGCCATTTTGTTGCCAAAAGCCATCAGCTGCCACGAGCGATGTCGCCTCCCGATGTTGCCCGCAACAACCGATGGAAATCAGCAACTTACTAAGCTTCGCCCCGTGCGCACGACACCTTGCGGCTCTACTTGCACGATGCTTTGCCATTTTGTTGCCAAAAGCCATCAGCCGCCACGAGCGATGTCGCCTCCCGATGTTGCCTGCAACAACCGATGGCAATAAGCAGCTTACTATGCTTGGCCCCGTGCGCACGGCACCTTGCGGCGCTACTTGCACGATGCATTACCATTTTGTTGCCAAAAGCCATCAGCCGCCACGAGCAATGTCGCCTCCCGATGTTGACCGCAACAACCGATGGCAATCGGCAACTTACTATGTTTCACCTCGTGGGCACCGCACCTTGCGGCGCTACTTGCACGATGCTTTGCCATTTTGTTGCAAAAAGCCATCAGCCGCCAAGAGCAATGTCGTCTCCCGATGTTGCCCGCAACAACCGATGGCAATCGGCAACTTACTAAGCTTCACCTCGTGCGCACGACACCATGCGGCGCTACTTGCACGATGCTTTGCCATTTTGTTGCCAAAAGCCATCAGCGGCCATGAGCGATGTCGCCTCCCGATGTTGCCCGCAACAACCGATGGCAATCAACAACTTAGTATGCTTCGCCTCGTGCGCACTGCACCTTGCGGCGCTACTTGCACGATGCTTTGCCATTTTGTTGCCAAAAGCCATCAGCTGCCACGAGCAATGTCGCCTCCTGATGTTGCCCGCAACAACCGATGGCAATCAGCAACTTACTAAGCTTCGCCCTGTGCGCACGGCACCATACGACGCTAATTGCACGACCCCGTCGTTCCATTGCCAAAAGCCATCAACCGTCATGAGCATTGTTGCCTGCAACAACCGATGGCAATCGACATCTATTGAGCTTCGCCCCATGCGCACGGCACCTTGCGGCGCTACTTGCACAAGGCTCCGCTGTTCATTGTCGAAAGCCATCGGCCGCCACGAGAGATTCCAGACACAACCCACAAAGACCGATGGCAATCAACAAAAACTTACTAAACTTTGCCCCATGCGCTCGGCACGTTCCAGGGCTACTTTCACGACACTTCGCCGTTCTGTTGTCAAAAGCCTTCAGCCGCCATAAGCGATGTCGCCTCACATTTTTTCTCGCAACATCCAATGGCGATAAACAAGTACTAAGCTTCGCCCCATGCACACGGCACCTTGCGGCACTACTTGCATGACGCTCCACCGTTCATTGCCAAAAGCGAACCTAGCCTTACAAGCCGAACACCACTCATGTTCCGCACGTACACTTGCCTCGCCGATACAAAGCCTACACCACCCCAACACATGACGCGCAGCCATGTGTTGTTGCCGATGCCAACATTGCAAAGCCAAGACAAGCCTCGCAAAGCACAAATACGGGGTTTGAACAATGCCAGACACAACCTACAACAACTGATGGCAATCGACAACTTACTCAGCTTAGCCTCGTGTGCACGGCACCTTGTGGCACTACTTGCATGATGCTTTGCAATATTGTTGCCAAAAGCCATCAGGCGCCACGAGCGATGTCGCCTCCCGATGTTACCCGCAACAACCGATGGCAATCGGCAACTTACTAAGCTTCACCTCGTGCGCACGACACCTTGCGGCGCTATTTGCACGATGCTTTGCATTTTGTTGCCAAAAGCCATCAGCCTCCATGAGCGATGTCGCCTCCCGATATTGCCTGCACCAACCGATGGCAATCAACAACTTAGTAAGCTTCGCCTCGTGCGCACTGCACCTTGCGGCGCTACTTGCATGATGCTTTTCCATTTTGTTGCCAAAAGCCATCAGCTTCCACGAGCGATATCGCCTCCTGATGTTGCCCGCAACAACCGATGGCAATCGGCAACTTACTAAGCTTCGCCTCGTGCGCACAGCACCTTGCGGCGCTACTTGCACGATGCTTTGCCATTTTGTTGCCAAAAGCCATCAGCCGCCATGAGCGATGTCGCCTCCCAATGTTGCCCGCAACAACCGATGGCAATAAGCAGCTTACTAAGCTTCGCCCCGTGCGCATGGCACCTTGCGGCGCTAATTGCACGATGCTTTGCCATTTTGTTGTTAAAAGCGATCAGCCGCCATGAGCGATGTCGCCTCCCGATGTTGCCCGCAACAACCAATGGCAATCAACAACTTAGTAAGCTTCGCCTCGTGCGCACTGCACCTTGCGGCGCTACTTGCACGATGCTTTGACATTTTGTTGCCAAAAGACATCAGCTGCCATGAGCGATGTCGCCTCCCGATGTTGCCCGCAACAACCGATGGAAATCGGCAACTTACTAAGCTTCGCCTCGTGCGCACGGCACCTTGCGGCACTACTTGCACGATGCTCTGTCATTTTGTTGCCAAAAGCCATCATCCGCCACAAGCAATGTCGCCTCCCGATGTTGCCCACAACAACCGATGGCAATCGGCAACTTACTAAGCTTCGCCTCGTGGGCACGGCACCTTGCGGCGCTAATTGCACGATGCTTTGCCATTTTGTTGCCAAAAGCCAACAGCCGCCATGAGCAATGTCGCCTCCCGATGTTGCCCGCAACAACCGATGGCAATCGGCAAATTACTAAGCTTCGCCTCATGGGCACGGCACCTTGCGGTGCTACTTGCACGATGCTTTGCCATTTTGTTGCAAAAATCCACCAGCTGCCACGAGCGATGTTGCCTCCCGATGTTTCCCGCTACAACCGATGGCAATGAACATCTAGTGAGCTTCACCCCGTGCGCACGGCACCTTGCGGCGCTACTTGCAGGATGCTCCGTCGTTCGTTGTCAAAAGCCATAAGCCGCCACGGAGACACAACCCACAACAATCGATGGCAATAGGCAACTTACTAAGCTTCGCCCCATGCGCACGGCACCTTGCGGCGCTACTTGCACGAGGCTCCGCCGTTCTTTGTCGAAAGCCATCAGCCGCCACGAGAGATTCTAGACACAACCCACAACAATCGATGGCAACCAACAACTTACTAAGCTTCACCCCATGCGCACGGCACCTTGCTTCGCTACTTGCACGACGCTTTGCCGTTCTGATGTCAAAGGCCATCAGCCGCCACGAGCGATGTCGCCTCTCGATTTTGCCCGCAACATCCAATGGTGATCAACAAGTACTAAGCCCATGCGCACGGCACCTTGAGGCTCTACTTGCATGACGCTCCATCGTTCATTGCCAAATCCAATGTTTGCCACGAGCGGTGCCACCACCAGGCTTACTACGAGCCCACAAGAGTACTTGCCGTCATGGTTTGGGAACATCGAGGACGTAACCCGGACAAGCCGTGCATGCCCCCAACGCCCACGCCCCATGCCAGCGTCCCCATGCATGCCCGCCCCTTCCTGGCAGCAAGCACCTGAGGTGCCTTTCAACACCTCTACCCCCCTTATATATGCTTAAAAAAAACCCAAGTTTCAGGAGTTGACATGTTTTGTCCAGAGAATCATAATAGACATGTACAACACCAAATAGAACAAACCAAAGTACAACTTGGCTAACATATTCACAAATGACTATTAAACATTGTAAATGATACTTTTTACAAAAAATAATATTTTTTTGAAATATTTTTATTTAAAAACGAAAAATACTTAATAAATACTAAAAAATATGAAAATTATTATAAAAATAGAAAAAATGATGAAGAAAAATTCCAATGCAACTTGTAATAGAATAACATATAATAGAGTAAATATATTTATTAAAAAGTGACATA
This sequence comes from Nicotiana benthamiana, assembly GCA_034376525.1. NCBI lineage: Eukaryota > Viridiplantae > Streptophyta > Magnoliopsida > Solanales > Solanaceae > Nicotiana > Nicotiana benthamiana. The sequence goes on along the minus strand of CM067323.1, from coordinate 118,999,292 downwards.
AAAATAATTTAAAATATTAAAAAATGCATAAATGTTACTAAAACATATACTAAAAATAGGAAAAATACATAATATTATTATAAAACCGTATAGATGACCAACCACCAATAAGCACGACACACCTCCATTTTCGCAACCACAACAAGTGATTCCGATTTGAAAAAGCCGCTGCCAACCACAAAGCGTCGACCAACCGTCGCCGGTGGATACCGCTCGAGCCAACGCAACTTTACACCACCGCCACCAACGTCCACAAACATCATTGCACTTCACGTGTTGTTCAACCACAACAAGTGCTTAGGATTTGAAGAAACCACCGCCAATCACAAGCGTCGACCGGCCGTCACCCGACGCTACTGCTCAAACCACCCCGACTTTCCACCACCGCCGCCAACGACATCCTGACACGTCCTGAAACATCCTGACACGTCCTGACATGTACCATGACCATATCCTGCCATGTCTTGCGATGTACTGACACGTACCATGGCCATGTCCTGACGCGTCTTGGCACCTACCATGGCCATGTCCTGACGCGTCCTGACACGTGCCATGGTCATGTCCTGACGCGTCCTGACACGTGCCATGGCCATGTCCTGACGCGTACCATGACCATGTCCTGACACGTACTATGGCCATATGCTGCCATGTCATGCAACGTCCTGCTATGTCCAAGAGGCATCCTAACACGTGCCATGGACATGTCCTGACGCGTCGTGACAAGTATCATGGACATATCCTGCCATGTCCTCCGACGTCCTGCCATGTCCCGATGCGTCCTAGCACGTCCTGACTCGTGCCATGGCCACGCCCTGCCATGTCCTACGACGTCCCGACTAGTGCCATAGCAACGCCCTGCCATGTCCTGATGCATCTTGACACGTGCCATGGCCATGTCCTGATGCGTCCTAACACGTTCCATGGTCATGTCCTGACGCGTCCTAACACGTTCCATGGCCACGCCTTGCCATGCCCTGCCATGCTCTGCGACGTCATGAGATATGCCATGGCCACGCTCTACCATGGCCTGCGACGTCCCGACTCGTGCCATGGCCATGCACTGCCATGTCTTGACACGTACCATGGCCATGTCCTGACGCGTCCTGCAACGTCCTGACTCTTGCCATGGCCACGCTATGCCATGCCCTGCGACGTCATGATTCATGCCATGGCCACGCCTTACCATGCCCTGTGACGTCATAAGTCATGCCATGGTCACGCCCTGCCATGTCCTGCGACGTCCTGATTCGTGCCATGGCCACGCCCTGCCATGTCCTGCTACATCCCGACTCGTGCCATGGCCACGCCTGCAATGTCCTAGCACGTACCATGGCCATGTCCTGACGCGTCCTGCAACGTCCTGACTCTTGCCATGGCCACGCCCTGCCATGTCCTGCGACGTCATGAGTCATGCCATGGCCACGCCCTGCCATGTCCTGACACGTGCCACTGCCATGTCTTGACGTGTCCTGACACGTGCCACTGCCATGTCTTGATGCGTCCTGACACATGCCATGGCAATGTCCTTACTCGTCCTGCGACGTTCTGTCTCTGGCCATGCCCATGTCCTGACTCGTCCTGCGACGTCCTGACTCGTGCCATTGCCATGCCCTGCCATGTCATGCGAAGTCCTGACACGTCCCGACCCGTGTCCTGCCATGTCTTGCGACGTACTGACACATCCTGGCCCGTGCCATGGCCATGCCTTGTGCTCGTTGCATAGGCCTTGGCCTCTCAAGCGACACCCCGAAAATCCCCTAGTACTGTAACGTGGTTTGGTATTTCCCTCGACGTGACTAAGTGTCAAGTCACATTGTCCACTTAATGCACAAATAGTATACGTTCCAAGGTCTTTGAGGACTTATTCGATTTTTCCAACACATAGTATAATATAGCATCAAGGTAGGAGTGAACCTCTTATCTGTACGTCGCAGGACATGGCAGGACACGAGTCGGGACATGTCAGGACGTCGCGTGACATGGCAAGGCATGGCCATAGCATGAGTCAGGACGTCGCAGGACGAGTCAGGACATGGCCATGGCCAGAGTCAGGACGTCGCAGGACGAGTCAGGAGATGGCCATGGCACGTGTCAAGACACACCAGGACATGGCAGTGGCACGTGTCAGGACACGTCAGGACATGGCAGTGGCACGTGTCAGGACATGACAGGGCGTGGCCATGGCGTGATTCCCGGGTGGGGATCACTTCACTCCAGCGCCTGTAGAGTCTTCTTGCATCTTTCCTTGAAAATTGACTAAGCGCGAACAGAAGCATCCATGAGCGAGAACTAGAAAAGATAGGACGAATACGTGACCAGAGAATGAGATGGGAGCGAGAACTAGGTCATGCATCTTGTAATTACTGGTCCATGAATGAACCATGTCAGAAAAGCTGAGAAAGGTTTTAACTTAAGTCGAATCATAGGAAATCAGCAAAGAAGGAAATAAATAAATCAGACCAATTCAGAAAGTGGTCTGAAATAATCACACATTTGAATGACATTTTAGAGGGAAGCTCATCACATATGAAGAACTTGCAAACATCAGGAATGCGACAAGGGATCAAGTAAAAGGTCTTATAGAATTTGGCAAAAGTCGTAGGCATATGAAGAAACAAATTTGAAACAAAAATTCTGAAAGCAGTAGATGATGAGTCAGCAAATCACATAGCCAGGGGTCTCAAAACTTGGATGAACCACAAAATTTAGGGTTCTTGCCACTAACCGAATGCAGAGATGAAAGTGCAAGTGATTAGGGTAAAAGATATTACTTGAAACAGGTTTAGAGGTCTTATAAATAAACTGAGACACTTGACATTACTTTTAGTAGCAGAAATCCATGAACATCATAGTAAAAGAACAACATGCCAAACATAATAGAGTAACTCAAAGGAACATAGTAGAGGAACTGATAAGAAACATAATGGAAAAAATTGATAATAACGGTAGGAGAAGCATATTAGAAGAAACTTAACTAGATCACACTAGAGGTAACTTAATAAGAAACACACAGAAGAACACAATATAGAAAAATACAGTAGAAGAAACACACAAGAATACAATAGAGCAAAATAGAGTAGAAGAAACACACAACAACATAGTAGAGGAAAACACAGTAGAAAAAATCAGAGAAGTATCCAAATATCTCAGAAAAACCCTAGATTAGAAAAAAGAGATGGTTTTAAGAGTATAGTTTTTGAAAGAAAACCCAGAAAATAGTTTTTAAAAACTTAGGGAAAGCATAGATCTGGAACAGATCTAAAGAGATCAGAAAAACCTCAAAGCTAGGGTTTTCAGAGAAACCCAAATGGTGAGAAAGGCTTGGGCAGTCGTTGATCTGAGCAGGAGAGGTCGAGGTCATGCTCGAACAGCCATGGTGTGTTGGAGCAAGACCGGAGACGGCCATGGAACTTGAATCAAACGATGCCCGGACCAAGCTTCTTCATGATTTGGCCTTAAATCTTCAGAAACCAGGTGTGTAGGAGTTAAAAGAGGCCGATGTAGGACTCCAATGGCCTTGGAAGCCATGGATTCTGATGGCTTTGGGGTGGAAATAAAGATGGCGGCTAGGGTTTCTGAGAGCGATTGAGATAGAGTTGAGTGGATAGGGAATCCAGAGGCGGTTGTAGGTGACAAATGATTAGGTGTAGGGGGCATTGGTGAATTAAAAAGGAAAGGAAAAATATGAGTCGTTGATCTGTTAGATAAATGGCAGTGATCTAAAGGTGGTCGGGGGTTATTTTAAAAGGTCGTGGGCTGGGTGATTTTAGGAATCTGGCCTGGGAATTGAAATTGAAATTGGGTTGAACTAGGGGTGCCAAATCTGGCCAAAAAAAAAAAATAGGCTAACATTTAAATAGTCATTTTCCCTTATTTATTTTATAAAAAATAGTAAGATAATTTCTGGAAACAAATTAAAAGTACTAATATAATTTAAAATATATAAATACTAAATTAAAAATGTTGGAGTTAATTTTTTAATTACAAACGCAGTTCAATCTTAAAATAGGCTAATATTGCAATTATATGAAATTTAGTTTTTAAAAATACTAAATAAATTTGTAAAAATGTGAAAACAATATGTTTGCTATATTTTAGTATAGATATGAGAATAAAATAAATGAATTAACAAAATTGTTAATTTGGGAAGTAATTATTGGTTTTTTCTTGATAAAATAGGGCAATAAAATTGATTTTAAAATCTTAAAAATTTGAGAAAAATGATAGGACCTTAGGACATACTTGCATATGCATATACATGATATTTTGAAAGGTATTTTGCATATAAAATATATACGTGGAAAATTGAGTATCAACAGTGTTCTAATTAATTTTTCAGCATCAACAACAACATGGTTACTTAATTTTCTTCCATTCTTGTCTACCTACTGCTTGTGTCTAATTCAGTACCTTCATTTAGCATGATGTAACTTCTTTCTCCTATTTCAAATCAATTTATGAATCTTAAATCCCACTCCAATGTGTTTGATACTTATGGTTTATTTCGGGCATGACAATATCGAATATTGTTGAACAAAACTCAAACTTCGTCCTCCTAGGATCATAACCTCCATGTTACTCTTATATGTTGTGTGTTCTGGTTGATTTACAAGCACGACAGCACCCGTATTGTTGTACATACGTAGAATTGACTCATGCCTAAGTATAGAGGCCCTTCTAATGGATTCCCAATCCCCTGGCCCCGTTGGTGTGAAATTATCAACTCTTTAAAGTACTATTGGTTGTCTCCCATCACCCTTTCCCTTTACTTTGTTCCCTCAGCTTTTAAAACTCAGTTTCTACACTTCTACTCTCTCTTAGACTTAAGTTCTACCCCCCTCATGTGAGCCTTCCTATGGGATCTCCCTCTGATCTTGGACACAATAGGGTTGGCATTTCCACATAGTACTTGTCCCTATTCTGGTGATGTAATTTGGGTGTGAGAACTGCCTGAGGTCCTATTGAGGCTCTTAAGGAACTCTGACACCCTCAAATTTGAGAAAGGCTTTGAAGCAATGGCATTCTAAGGCAGTTATTCCATAGCTCAAGGAGGAACCAAAATTCGGGCCTCCTCTAATTGTATTTTGATGTATTTAATATTCCAAGTTTGTAATAATTTGCAATAAATGTTTGGGGCTCGCTAGTGAAAAGGGTTGCGTATTTTTGTATGTCAAGGGTAGAAACCATGTCCATATGACTATTTTAAATTTCTGCATATTCAAACATTTTGAAACCATTTCTAAAGGACTTCGTGATCAACTTCACATCTGGATAACATGCCTATAGGGAAAATCTAAAATTTTGCACATCTGTCACAATTTAGATATCATATTTTAAAGGCCAAGTGGTTATAATCGAGTAACCTCTTAAAATCAGATACATATAGAAATCATACTTATAGGGGTTCATAAGTAAAATCACGTTCGTTTCTACTCACATGCAATGTTAGGTACCATGTCTATAAAGATCTAGTATCAGTAACACATAGAAATTATGCCTATAGGCATTCTTCAATAATTTTTACTCGCTTCATTACCACTCAATGATAGATATCATGTTCATATGATTTAAATTAGCGATAATAGATGCCATCACATGCAGAATTTGAAACTGGTCCATTTTAAAATCAGTCTGTTCGGAACCAATAATAGATATCATGCTTCTAAGGTCTCACCTAAACATTTACGCAAGCATTTGACAATTGAACTCGCCTCTGTTATTTGTTTAAGTGTTACAATCAGTAGGTAGGCCTGATTCTGTTTCCTAACTGAGTCATGCAATAAGCTAGGCCTACTGCAACACAACAATCTCCTCTTCCCTCAAGTATTTTTTTTAGAATAAGACCTTACTCATTTGTTTAAGGCGTGCTATTGGAATGTTTTTGTTTGGAGGAGGTATAATTGAGCCTAATATCTTGATGTGTTTCCCCTTGAGTGTGCAGTTTTTATATGTTTTGTATGTCGCCTTAGAAGTTTTACCTTTGAAACTTCAAATAAGCCTTTATGCCTCCCTTTTAGTATTAGTACTCCTAAGTGCCTCTTGGACTGATAGGAATGAGATGGGTAATAGCATGCAATAAGCAATCGAGACGAATCCGTGCTTTAACACCTTAATGGTGTAAGAAGGGTAGATATGGATATGATGACTAGCGACCATGTCACGTGTAGCCCCTCACTGAGGAGTGATTATCGGACATTGTGTAGGGTGATCCATATTAAATACAAGCCTAGGACCCCCTTTCCTTTTATTTGCAAACTCTTTCTTTTTAAAACTCTTCTTTCAAATGTTCTTTCTTTTATGTGTTTAAATCCCCTAATATTTGAGTCCATACCTATCTTTTTCCTAAATTCACAATAACTGTCTGGTCGAGAACCACACTAGTGGATCCTGAGGGGTTTCTAACACCTTCCCCTTATGATAATTTCAAGACCATACCCAATCTCTAGTTATTCAAACAAACTCAAAGTTGAATCTCTATTGGTGTCCTTATGCACCATAATCGTTAAGTCGCGACTCTTCAAATGCAAACCCTGTTCCCAAAAGGAACGAGTTATCCCTCCAAATTTCATAAACCCAATTTTGCGAGAAATAAGGGGGTGCGACAACTTTTTCGCACTTGTAGTCACTTGACCGTTTCTGTGGTTCGGCAGGTGCGTCCAAAAATATCGTTTTTGTGGTCCTCCTTCAGGCCACTCAACTCCGCATCTGCGGCCCCAACGATGATTCTGCGCCTTCGCTACTATGATCTCATGTTCACGGGTGTGGTCCTGCTTCTAATTAACTCGACCCCATCTGTGGTCCCAACTTTCCCCAGCCAGAATCGCTTATGCGACCCTCATGGCTGCTTCCGTGGCTCCGCACCTATGGCTTAAACTTCGCAGGTGTGGTTACACCAGATGACTGCTGCTTCATCACTTTTTCCTAGTCCAAACTCGATCTGTTGAACCTCCGGAATCCACCCGAGACCATCGGGACCTCAACCAATTATATCAACATATTTCAAAACAAATTACGACTTAGTGGAGCCTTCAAATCACATAAAAGCACATCGAAATCATGAATTAACCCAATTAAAGCTTAATGAACTTTAGAACTTCAAACTTCTACATTCGATGCTGAAATCTATCAAATCACGTTCCATTGACATCAAATTTTTTCACACAAGTAACATTCAAAATTACGGACCTACTCTAAATTCCGGAATCAAAATACAACCCTAATATTAAAAGGTCCACTCCCGGTCAAACTTCTCAAAAACCTTTAAATTTTTTAATTTCACCAAATGACTCTGAAATGATCTACACATCTCCAAATCCACATCCGGACGCGTTCCGAATAGCAGAAAAAACATACAAATATTCTCCCATACTCAGAATACCAAAAGGGACTTTGATAACATTGAAATGTATTTCAATCCAAATTTATGAAATTTTTTCTAAATACCAACTTTCCACAACAGGCGCTGAAATTCTCCCGGGTCATCCAAAACCTAATCCGAGTATACTTCCAAGTCCAATATTAGCATACACACTTGTTGGAACCTTCTAACGCCGATTCTAAGGCCATTTACTTAAAAATCAAAGCTTAGTCAATTCTTCCAACTTAGAACTTCCGAAATAAGAATTTTCTTTCCAAATCAGCTTCGAACTTCCCAAATTTCAATTCCAACTATGAGTACAAGTCGTAATACTTGAGGTGAAGCTATTCATGCCCTCAAAGCGCCGAAAACTATACTAGAGCTCAGAATGACTGGTCGCCTTGTTACAGGAGTAGTTAGTCATCATGGCTACCCAAGATATTATCCCGGCCATAACTTCATCCTTTTTGGAATCATGGAGTCATCCGCATAAGTTTTCAACCTATCTCTTTCTCCATAAAAGATGTTCCATGTTATTGCTAACCCTTTGCTTCCATTATTTCAGCTACTCGAAGGACACCACTAATTGATTCAGAAGATTTTAGATAGTACTATTCCAGATACCCGTCGGTGGAAGGAGTTGGACCCCAATGTGGGTGCAAGGCCAAGAACCATGGTAAACTAGCTCTTTCTACTTTCATCTTATGCATATACAGTAGCACATTTTGCTAACCATGCCTTTTTTGTTTAATTCAGGACTCTCCTAAGGTTTTTTAACTGGCTCGAGGCCGAGGTGTTGAATGATCCTAAAAAGGCTGCAAGGTTGTTGTAGTAGTCTCTTACTTAGAGTAATGCCCTTGGATCTACCTCCAGTACCAGTGCTTCCTCTAGGAATCCCCAGCTAGAGTACAAGCAACTAGAAAAGTGGCACTCTTCCTCGGCGGGAACAAAAATAAGAAAATAAAGATGGCCATGACCAAGCCGGTCGTATCCACTATGGTCTAATGAAAGGAAGCCAATGATGAAGAGGCTCCCCTTCGTAGAGACAACAATCTTCATTAGCACAACAAAATGCTCAATTTAGAGAGCTTAGAACCTCAATAGAGGGCGAGGCTCGAGCGTTTTTGGGAGAAATAGATTTATTGGAGAATGTCGATTCTCCCTTTTTCGCTCCTAGAAGGTAAGATACCGGGCCTCTTCTGCATTTGGTTGATGAGTAACCAATAACCAGCACTATCTTTATTGCGGCAACTTCTTAACCTACAAGACTATCAGCTTCATCTCTCTCCATACCAGTTGTGCCTTAATCCAACTACTATATCTCCTCCAAGAAGTGGATGTCTCCCCTCCCTAGTCCCCTGACCATGGGAATTTTGGCACAACTACTTACCGTCTTTTCCCAAATTTCGAGGGAGGAGAAGCATCACTCTATCGGCTTCACAAGTGTGTAATCTGTTGTCAGGGTCAGTGGAGCTTGCCAACTATCTGTAGCCGCTGGAACTAGAAGGAGATAAGAAGAAAATACAATCTCTTTTATGGGAATGTTTGTGGAATAATGTTATGCACAATGCAGCAGTGGTTTCATACTTGTTCCCTTACTATTTGTTTTATTCATCTATTATAACCAGGTTTCTAACTTTGAAATATGTTTTGTAGGCCAACTTCCTGGCTTCCAAATTAATTCAAATACTGATCCTTGATAAATAAGGACTCACGTTTGAGCGAGATCAGCATCTTGGTAAGAGGAAGAAACTCGATGCACGCCTCTCAGTACTAGAGGCAATGGCTACTTAAACGGAAGAGCTTGAGACCCGGTTGCAGTAAATTAAGTAGGAGACGATGGCTCACGGTCAAGAATCCACTCATCTACACTCATAACCTCAAGATACTAAGGCTAGGTGGGTTGAGTCTCTGGATGCTACTCTTGCCGCTACTGACCACGAGTTTGCCTCCATTGAATGAGTAAACTTGATGGCAGCCTTGAACTCCAAAGCCGAAGAGGTTGCTAGTGTCGAGGAGAAACGGGCTTAGATGGAAGATAGGTATAAGAAGATCATGGATCAAAATATGGTTCACATAACCACAATAATCTCAGTCTTAGCCTTAGTGCCATGAGATCCGAGTGGGGTAGCGTTTTAACCGAGGTTGATAGGCTCAAGGAAAATATCCAGCACCAACAAGATTCCCTCATCTTTGAAAAGGCTTATTCTATGTACCACATGAGAAGGAAATATTTGGAGGAAGCCAAAGTAGGCGGCATTGATATTGATGACGAAATTGCCAAAGCTCGAGTAGTAGAGTTAACTACTCGAAAATGTCTCCTAGCTAAGCCTGACACAGCTGAATCTTCGAATACTGATTTTGGATATTCGAGAACTGAGGAGGAACTTGAAGAGAATGATGATGAAGGTCAAGATCCTGTGCCGGTGATAGATCTACCTATGTCTCTCGTGGGCGTAGATACCTCCCTTCCTTCCTGTGGCGATGAAGTTTCAATTTTTCCTTTTTCCTTTTGTTGTTTTCCTTTTATATTTTAGTACTTATACCATTTTGAATGTTTGATAATAAAAATGACGTTTTGCTTAAGTATTGAACAAATTTCACTTTTTTTTGCTTCGAATTAGATAAAGCATCGGAATAACTTTTGAGTTCCGAGCATAAACTCTTATGGTGCCAGCCCTTTTTTACGGAGGATTCATAAAAAGGGCCCTCTTTTGTTTACGGTTCTCTTGAAGAGGATGTCTCATGTTTATTCCAGCACTAGCATTTGAAGTTTATAGTTAACTTTCCAATGATAAGATCAATTCATCATTTGGACAAGAAATAAGATAAAAACAAAAGGAATTTATTTTATTCCTTCCATCTTTAAAAGTACAAAAGCATTTAGTTGCTAAAAAAAGAAATTGCCAATATATATGGCTAATTAGTATGACTTGTTTTTATGTGATGGTCGTGTAGTCCCAGGTCCTGACGAAACATTATTGTTCCTGGATCTCGTAGTCCCAATTTTCATGGTAATCATGTTGCCATATTCTCATACTATCCCCCCACCCCCCACCCCCGTGTTTGAATGCGAAGTATGCAAATTGGAACACTGGAAGTCCTGCTCCTTTGAAGAAAAACACTTGTGAACGGTTGAAAAATCTTTGGTTCGATGGAAGGCTTTGTTTATTTTTAGGAACTTAGCCATCGAGCCAAAGATTATTTAACCATCCCATAGTGGCTTGTTGTTTCACCGTTTTGTTATTTAAAGGTCTTACCTTTATTGATGATGCTCCCTTCATAGTATACTTTCCGTTGTTGCCTTGTTAATAACCTTCCCACATCGCCCCAGCTTTCCAGCGTTGATCTCCCAAATGTTCTGAGTTACTTTCTTCAAAACCAAGTCTCTTACTTTAAAGTAGCGGAGATTGGCCCTCCAGTTATAGTATCTTTCCATCCTCTGTTTCTAAGCCACCATTCTTATGTGCATCAAGTCCATGGATTCATCAAGTATTCTAGCTTGACCATCAACTCCTCATTTTTTGCTTTTTTATCCATTCGAAAGTAACAAGACATAGGTTCTCCTACTTCCACAAGGATTAGAGCTTCTGCACCGTATACGAGAGAGAAATGTGTCTCTTATGTATTTTTTGTCATCTAGTATGCCTACAACATGCCCGGTAATTCTTCGGGCCACTTGCCTTTGGCTGATTCCAACTTTTTTTTGAGGTTTTGAATAATACCTTATTGGTTGATTTCGCCTGCTCATTATTGCTCTGATGGTATGGTGGAGATGTAATCTTTTTGATCTTCAGGTCCTCAAGAAATTTTGTGACTTTTGAGTATATGAATTGTGGCCCGTTATCACAGACAACTCCTTCGATATTTTGAACCGATAATTATGTTTTTTCACAGGAAGTCGATCATTTGTAGCTCACCAATCTTTTGTTAAGGACATGCTTCAAACCATCTAGTAAAGTAATTGGTTAAAATTAAAAGAAATCTAACCTTTTCGGAACCAGGTTGCAGCAGCCTAACTATATCCATCCCCCATTTCATGAACGGTTATGGGGACAATACCGAATGCAAGAGTTCTGCGGTTGGTGCACCACCTGTGCATGGCACTAACACTTGCCATATTTCTGAACAAATGCCTTCGCTTCTTGTCCCATTTGGGCAAGTAGTATCATGCCCTACCTAATTTTAGCACCAACAAATTTGTACCAAAATGATTCTCGCAAATTCCTTCGTAAACATCTCTCATGACGTAGTCTGCCTCTGAGGTTCCTAAATATAAGGCCAACTGGCCTTGTAATGACCTTCTATATAACTGTCCACCCTAGAGGGTGTAGCGAGCTGTTTTGGTACGGAGTGCCCAGGATTCCTTCGGGCAACTTGCCATGTTGAAGGTATTCGGTTATTTCATTCCTCCAGTCCTAGACTAGGTTGGTTGTATTTATTTCACAATAACCGTCCACATCCATTACTGACGCATAAGTTGAAAGAAATTATCGGAAACTGATCCCTTAATCTCGACGGATGACCCCAATTTGGCCAACGCATCTGCTTCTATGTTATCTTCTCTCAGGATATGGTTGATCAACCACACCCTGAACCATGTGAGCAAATATTGAACTTTAATCATATATTGTTGTATGCGTTCCTCTTTTATGTCAAAGATCTCATATAATTGGTTTACCACCAGCTGTGAATTACATTTGATCCCTAAGACTTCGGAGCAAAGTCTCTGGGCTAGATCGAGTCCTGTAATCAATGCCTCATACTCGGATCCACTGTTAATTAAAGGAACCGTTTTTATGGCATGCCTAAGGGTTTTTCCCGGGGGATGTGATTAGGACCATCCCGAGCCCGGACCCTTTCACATTGGAAGCTCGGTCTGTGAACAAGTTCCGAAACTACTGATGCTTTTTCTAACACTATCACTGCTTCTTTCATAGCTAAAGGCAGCAAACTGAGTCTGAAATCGGCCACAAAGTCGGCCAAAACCTATTAATTAATCGTAGTCCCCAGCGTATATTCGATATCAAATTCACTTATTTCAATTGTCCATTTGGCCAACCAACCTGACAACTGAAATTTGTGAAGGACATTCCATTTGGGGAAAGGATGTCACCACGGCTATCGGGTAGCACTGAAAATAAGGCTCCTAAGCCTTAAATCATACCTCAAAGCTAACGAATCATCGGAATTAAATTTTGAGCCCTCTAACTTACAAGTCAACATCTGGTTGACTTTTTTTAACTAATTCTTCCTTAAAGAGACTAATTGTCTTATTTTTTTAATCAAAATTGCTCCAAATAAATTCTAATGCACCCACTGCCGATGGTAAAGCATGAGAAAGTAGGAAATGGGAGGAACGTGGTAGTACTCATGAGACGACGGGTCGGGTCGTCAAAGATAAAAACAAATTGCGTAAATCCAGCCCCTACACATCCCTAACCGGGGTGTCACAAGTCATGTGCAACCATTGAATCATGGAACAAGTCTACTGTCACGACCCAAACCCGATCGTGATGGCACCCAACCCTAGGTACCTAGAACTGGCCTCGTCACTACTCTATCGAGGTTAAGCTTGATACTTACTGGTTACCATTGCTCATACTACGTCTCTACACAACTTTTTGTGCAGATCCAGGTACGTCTGCCTATCCTGGACGTTAGTGATTGATTGTTAGTTGTCTTCCAGAGACTTCAAGGTATACCTGTTCGGCGTCCGCAGGCTTAGGAGTCACCTTCCTTATCATTTCATTTTATTGTTTTCTTATGCAGACACTGTTGTAGTAGATATTCTAGATTATTATTTAGAGATTATGACTCAGTTCTACCAGTTTTTCGAAGAGTATTGTTGAGATTCTAGTTTGGAAGTTCATATGAGTTTACAAGTCTCTCTTTCATACTTTTGTTGACTATTTCTATTAAGTTACTATTAAATATTATGCTTACCTAAAGATGCATCAGTCATATTTGATATGGGATCCACTAACTCATATGTGTCATTTTAATTTGCTCCGAATTTGGATAAATCTCATGATTCTTTGAGTTCTTCAATTTATATGTCCATGCATATAGATATTCTATTATTGTCGACCGTGTGTACCAGTCGTGTTTAGTTGTTATTGGTGGTTTTGAGACCAGAGTTGATCTATTATTGCTCAATATGGTAGAATTTGATGTTATCTTGGGCATTAACTAGTTGTAACCTAATAACGCTAGAGTGGAGAGATACATTAGATATATTCTTAGCAGGGCTGTGTTATTTCTAAAGTTCCAGAGAATGGCTTAGAAGGGGTGTGATGCATATCTAGCCTTGGTGAGAGATGTCAGTGTTGATACTTCTACTATTGAGTCAGTTACAGTAGTGAGAGACTTTCTACATATATTTCCAACAGATCTTCCAGGCATATTTCCAGATAGGTATATTGATTTTTGTATTAAGTTGTTGCGAGGAACTCAACCATTTCTATTCCATGCGGAATTAAAAGATTTAAAGGATCAGTTACAAGAGTTTCTTGATAAGGGTTTCATCAGCCTAGTGTGTCGCCTCGGTGTGCTCCGTTATTGTTTGTGAAGAAGAAGGATGGTTCAATGCAAATGGTATTGATTATCAATAGTTGAACAAGGGTATAGTGAAGAACATTTACCCATTGTCGCGCATTGATGACTTAGTTGACCAGTTACAGGGTGCTAGAAAGTTCTTAAATATTTATTTACGGTCAGGGTATCACCAGTTGAAGATACGGGATCCAGATATTCTGAAGACTGCTTTCAGGTCTTGGAATGGTCACTATATGTTCCTTGTGATGTCTTTTGGACTGACTAACGCCCCAGTAATATCTATGCACTTGATGAATAGTGTAATACAACCATATCATGATTCATTCATCATTGTGTTTATTGACGAAATCCAGGTGTACTCCTATAGTCGAAAAGATCATGAGCAGCATATGAGGACCGTGCCTTAGACCTTGAAGAAATTGTATGAAAAATTCTCAAAGTGTGAACTCTTGATTCTCTGGCATTTTTGGGTCATGTGGTGTCGAGTGAGGGGATCAAAGTAGATCATAAGAAGACTAAAGTAGTTCAACATTGGCCCAGATTGTCTCATCTATTAAGATTTAGAATTCCCTTGGTTCAGCTGATTATTACTGTTGTTCCGTAGAGGGTTTACCATCTATTACTGCACCTATGGCCAGATTGATCCAGAAGGGTGCTCTTTTCATATGGTCCGAGGAGTGTAACGCGAGCTTTCAAAAGCTCAAGACTGCTTTGAATACAACCCTAATATTGGTGTTGCCTACGGTTACAGGGTCTTACAGTGTGTATTATGATGTGTCATGTATTGGGCTCGGCGCGGTGTTAATGCAATACGATAGGGTAATTGCCTACGTGTCTCGGCAGCTGAAGGTTCATGAGAAGAATTATCTTGTCCATAACCCGAAATTTGCAGCTATTCTTCATGAATTGAATATTTGGTAGCACTATTTGTACAGTGTCCCTTTTGAGGTCTATACCAACCACTGGAGTCTACAACAAATGTTTAAACAGAAAGACCTTAATTTGCGATAGCAAAGATGGTTAGAATTGCTTAAGGACTATGATATCACTATTCTATATCATCTCGGGAAGGTCAATATGGTGGCCGATGCCTTGAGTTGAAAGGTGGAGAGTTTGGGTAGTTTGGGATATCTACCGGTAACAGAGAGGCCACTACCCCTGAATTTTCAGGCCTTGGCTAATTAGTTTGTTAGATTGGATGTTTCGGAGCCCAGACATGTTTCTTGGTCTTCTTAATATGATTGCATAAGAGAGATTTTCTATGAAAACCCCCATTTGTTTGTCCTTAAGGACACATTACAGCACGGGGATACCGAGGAGGTTTCTATTGCAGATGATGGTTTGTTGTGGATGCAGGACCGATTATGTGTGCGCAATATGAATGGATTGTGTGACATGATCCTTGAAGAAGGCCACAGTTCACAGTATTCCATTCATCTGAGTGCCGCTAAGATTCATCAGGATTTGAGACAACACTATTGGTGGTGGAGGATAATGAAGAAAGATATAGTGGTGTATGTGGCTCGATGCCTAAATTGTCAGCAACTAAAGTATCAGCATTAGAGGCTGGGTGATTTGCTTCAGGGACATTAGATTCCAAGTGAAAATGGGAGCGTGTTACCATGGATTTCATTGTTGGACTCCCTTGGATTTAGAAGAATTTAATGCAGTATGGTTAATCGAGGATAGGTTGACCAAGTCGGCTCATTTCATTCCTGTGGTGGCCACCTACTCTTCAGGGAAGCTAGCTCAGATATATATCCGCGAGATTGTCTGACTTCATAGTGTGCCGATATCTATTATCTCCAATCGAGGTATGAGTTCACATTGCTTTTATGGTGAGCTGTGCAATATGAATTAGGCACACGGGTTGAGCTGAGTACAAAATTTTACCCCCAAACAGACGGGCAGTCCGAGTGCACCATTCATATATTAGAGGATATGCTTCGTGCATGTGTTATAAATTTTGGGGATTCTTTGGATCAGTTCGTTCTGCTCGCAGTTACCTACTACAACAGCTACCAATAGAGCATTCAGATGGCTCCTTATGAGGCCATATATAGGAAACATTGTTGCTATTTAGTTGGTTAATTTGAGCAGGGAGAGGCTAGGTTGTTAGGCACAGATTTGGTTTGAGATGCCTTGGAAAAAGTCAAGTTGATTCAGGATCAGCTTCGTACAGCTCAGTCTAGACATAAGAGTTATGTAGATCGGAAGGTTCATGATGTAGCATTTATGGTTGGAGATTGAGTTTTTCTCCGGGTTTTAGCCATGAAGGGTGTGATGAGGCTCGGGAAGAAGGGCAAGTTGAGCCCTAGGTATATCAGACGTTTTGAGATCCTTGAGAGAGTTGGTGAGCTGTCCTACAAACTTGCATTGCCACATAGCTTATTTACAGTTCATCTGGTGTTCCCTATTTCTATGCTCCGTAAGTAGTATGGTGATCTGTCTCATGTATTAGACTTTAGCTCAATCCAATTAGACAAGAATTTGACTTATATTGAGGAGTCGGTGGCTATTTGGATAAACAGGTTCGGAAATTGAAATTAAAGAACATTGCTTTAGTGAAGGTTCAATGGATGGGTCATCTGGTCGAGGAGGAGACCTGGAAGACCGAGCACGACATGTGGAGTCATTATCCTTACCTTTTCATCACTTTAGGTATGTCTTTATGCACATTCGATGACAAACGTTTGTTTTAAGAGAGGAAGAATGTATTGACTAGACCGGTCGTTTTGTGTAATTACATCGTGTTTCCCCTTTTGATGCTTCACTCATGTGTGTTTATGGTCTTATGACTTTCAGAGTTGATTAGTTTCATCCAAAAAGATTTCGGGTTGATATGGACCCTTCCATTATTGTGTTAAAGGCCAAAGTTGTTTATGTTGACCAATTGTTGGCTTTTGTAAAAATGGCCCCAGAACGGTATTTTTATGGCTCTGATAGCTTTGTATTTTGATTTTGGACATGGCCATATGACCACAATCGTATTCAGAAGTCCATAGGTTGATTTGTGTAGTTTTGCCGAAAATTGATACTTTAAAGTTTAGAAGTTTGACTGTAGGTTAGCTTTTTGGCAATTATATTCGGAATTTTATCTTGGGACTTGGAATAAATCTGCTATGCTAATTAGAATTTTTATACAAAATTTGGTGTTGATTTGATAGGAGTCAATAGCAAGTATAGAAGTCCTTGAAATTTACTTTGTAATTCATGCGTTTTGGTGTCTGATTCGTAGTTCTAGATGTTATTTTTTTGTTTTAATTGAGCGAGTTACGTATAATATTTTTAGACTTGTGTGAATATTTTGTTAGAAGCACCGAGGGCTCGGATGAGTATCAGACGCGTCGCGGAATATTTTAAGTTGAAACAAAAACATCTGATGTGTTGGTTCACTGATGTCGCAATTGCAAGCACCAACCTTGCATTTGCGAACATAGCATGGGGGGGGGGGGGGTCTCAAGTGTTGCAATTGTGACACCTTGTTCGCATTGTGAAGATTAGGCTTAACTTGGTTTTTTGCACTAGCGATTAATTTGTCGCATTTGCAAAGGGATAAGGTTCGCATTTGCAAACCCATTTGTCGTATTTGCAAAGTCCCTATACGCGGGGCAGTTGCCGCAATTACGCCTCATTCTTTTCAATTGCAAACCTAGTGTCGTAATGAATAGTCGAGATTTAGTCTCGCTTCTCACAATTTAGAACCCTAAACTTGTTAAGAGGCAATTTGGAGAGGAGATTTTAATCTAAAAACTTTGGGTAAGTGATTCTAATTAATTGTTAACTATATTTCATGATTATATCTCACATTTAACATCAAATTTATGTGAGTCAAAAAGGAAAAATGGTGAAAGTTTGTCAAATTTTTAAAAAAAGAGAATTTGAGTTTTGAGAATCAATTTGGATTCGGATTTTGAAACTAATCACATATAAGGACTCCTGGGGTTATCGGTTGTCGGAGTATAACCTTGGGAATGGATTTTGTACCGGGCGAGGCCGGAGTTGACTTTTTAAATTTTTTACAAAAGTGTAAAGATCTTAGCTTTATCTATTATAATTATTTTTTCTTGCATTGTTTGATGATATTAAGTCAATTTTGGTTAGATTTGAGCCATATGGAGATGAATTTTAAGGAAAAAGCTGTTTTTGAGGGTTGATTTGGCCTATTTAAGGTAAGTATCTTGCCTAAATTAATATGGGGGAACTACCCCTTAGAAATTGGGATTGATCGTGCTATTAGTATTATGTGAAAGCTGTGTGCACAAGGTGACGGGTGGGTACATGGGTTATATATGGTATTTGACCTATATATTTATTTAGACTTTTTCCACGCCATAATTTAATTATCGTATAAGTTAGTTCTCATTATTAATCTGTTCTTATATTTGTTAGTCTATCCTTACATGTCTTACTTGACTTTGTTAACACTTGTTCTACCTCTTGTTATTTTTCTCTTATATGTTTAGTTGAAGTTATTGTCTTCCATATTGCCTTGTTACACATTCAATTGATGATTTAGGTATAATGGAAGTTGTTATTTCGTAAAATATCTTCTTGTTAAGTTATTGGTACTGAAATTGTGAAAGCAGCTATCACATTGAGACAAATTTGTTAATTGTGGAGATATCTTCCTTATTGATCCATTCACATTTATCGGTATTGTTGATATTTTTGTACACATTATGGTTGAGCCATGTGCTATTTTTGTAAAAATATTGATATTGTTGATTTTTGGCAAGTTGTAGCATATGGACACTTATCGTGAGAGTTGTTATTGTTTTGTGATATTGATGCACATGTGGCGATATACCGATAGGGGTTAATGTGCATGTGGCGACATAAGGTAAAATTTATATGCGTGTTGCTAGTAAGGGAATTACTTGAAGCTACGCGGCGTCATATAATGGGCCAAGTGCATGTAGCTATTTTGAAAAAATATGTTTTCAAAACTATCTATGTGTGAGGCTCATACGATGATATAAGAACATCGTATGAGTTGTTACACACTCCTTAGCGGATTTCGACTTCCATGACCACCGTCCTGCTGTCTTAATCGACCAACACCCTTTATGGGATCTAGGTTAGCGCGCAGTTTGGCACCGTAACCCGGCTTACGGTTCATCCCGCATCGCCAGTTCTGCATACCAAAAAAGGTCCACTTGGAGCTCTTGATTCCGTGGCGCGGCTCAACGAAACAGCCGCGCCGTCCTACCTATTTAAAGTTTGAGAATAGGTTGAGGGCGTTGCGCCCCCGATGCCTCTAATAATTGGCTTTACCCGATAGAACTCGCACGCGAGCTCCAACTATCCTGAGGGAAACTTCGGAGGGAACCAGCTACTAGACGGTTCGATTAGTCTTTCGCCCCTATACCCAAGTCAGACGAACGATTTGCACGTCTGTATCGCTGCGGGCCTCCACCAGAGTTTCCACTGGCTTCGCCCCACTCAGGCATAGTATACCAAGTTTCGGGTCCCGACAGGTATGCTCACACTCGAACCGTTCATAGAAGATCAAGGTCGGTCGGCGGTGCACGGGAGGTTAGTATCCGTCCCACGACAGCACCGCAACCATGAGAATGGGCGCGGTGTGCGGGGGCGACGCGATGCGTGACGCCTAGGCAGACGTGCCTTCAGCCTAATGGATTCGGGCGCAACATGCGGTCAAAGACTCGATGGTTCAGGGGATTCTGCAATTCACACCAAGTATCGCATTTCTCTACGTTCTTCATCGATGCGAGAGCCAAGATATCTGTTGCCGAGAGTTGTTTGTGTTTCAAAAGAAGCACGGGGCGCGAAGGGCAGGCTTTCAATTTAGTATTCCTTGGCATTTTCCGCGCCGGGGTTCGTTAATCACCCGGCACGCACGCAAGCGCACGCGTAGAGGACATAGGAGGATGCCGCATGGACGGAGGTCGCGGGTCGTTCTGCCTTGCAGGTTTCGACAATGATCCTTCCGCAGGATCACCTACGGAAACCTTGTTACGACTTCTCTTTCCTCTAAACGATAAGGTTCAATGGACTTCCCACGACGTTGCGGGCAGCGAACCGCCCACGTCGAAAGCCCTCAACCTCCATGAACGATGTTGCCCGCAACAACCGATGGGAATCGACATCTACTGAGCTTCGCCCCATGCGCACGGCACCTTGCGGCGCTACTTGCACGAGGCTCCTTCGTTCTTTATCGAAAGCCATCAGCCACCACGAGAGATTCCAAACACAATCCACAACAACCGATGGCAATCAGAAACTTACTAAGATTCGCCCCATGCGCACGGCACCTTGCGGCGCACACGTACATGGCCACGTCCTGACATGTCCTGACACGTCCTGACACGTACATGGCCATGTCCTGACACGTCCTGACACGTACATGGCCATGTCCTGGCGTCTACTTGCAAGACGCTTTGCCGTTCTGTTGTCAAAAGCCATCAGCCGCCACGAGTGATGTCGCCTCCCGAGTTTGCCCGCAACATCTAATGGCGATCAACAAGTACTAAGCTTCGCCCCATGCGCACGGCACCTTGCGGCGCTACTTGCATGACGCTCCACCGTTCATTGCCAAAAGCCAATGTTTGCCATGAGTGGTGCCACCGCCAGGCTTACTACGAGCCCACATGAGTACTTGCCATCACGGTTTGGGAACATCGAGGACGTAGCACGGACAAGCCGTGCATGCCCCCAATGCCCACGCCCCATGCCAGCGTCCCCCATGCATGCCCGCCCCTTCCTGGCAAGAAGCACTAGAGGTGCCTTTCAAATCTCTACCCGCCTTATATATGCTTAAAAAAAAACCCAAGTTTCAGGAGTAGACATGTTTTGTCCAGAGAATCACAATAGACATGTACGACACCAAATACCATAAACCAAAGTACAACTTGGCTAATATATTCACAAATGACTTTTAAACATTGTAAACGATATTTTTTTTCAAAAAATAAAATTTTTTTTGAAATATTTTTATTTAAAAACGAAAAATACTTAATAAAATACCAAAAAATATGAAAATTATTATAAAAATAGAAAAAATGATGGAGAAAAATTCCAATGCAACTTGTAATAGTATAACAGATAAAATAGTAAATATTTTTATTAAAAAGTGACATAAAAATAATTTAAAATAACAAAAAATGCATAAATATTACTAAAACATATATTAAATAGAGGAAAATTACATAATATTATTACAAAAGCGTATAGATGACCAACCGCCAATAAGCACGACGCACCTCCATTGTCGCAACCACAACAAGTGATTCCGATTTTAATAAACCGCCGCCAACCATAAAGCGTCGACCAACCGTCGCCGGTGGGTACCGCTCGAGCCAACGCGACATTACACCACCGCCACCAACGACCACCAACATCATTGCTCTTGACGTGTTGCCCAACCACAACAAGTTATTAGGATTTGAAGAAACCTCCGCCAACCACAAAGCGTCGACCGGCCGTCGCTCGACGCTGCCGCTCAAACCACCCCGACTTTCCACCACTGCCGCCAACGACCACCAACATCATTGCACTTGACATGTTTCTAAGCATTGGTTAGCAATAGACGTGGTGCGATGTCGTGCGATGGCCATGTCCTGCGACGTCCTGACACGTCCTGAAACGTCCTGACACGTCCTGACACGTACCATGACCAAATCCTGCCATGTCTTGCGACGTACTGACACGTACCATGGCCATGTCCTGATGCATCCTGACACGTACCATGGCCATGTCCTGACGCGTCCTGACAAGTGCCATGGCCATGTCCTGACGCGTCCTGACACGTGCCATGGCCATGTCCTGACGCGTCCTGACACGTTCCATGGCCATGTCCTGACATGTACCATGGCCATATCCTGCCATGTCCTGCGATGTCCTGCCATGTCCCG
>CM067323.1:118925000-118972500 GCA_034376525.1 Nicotiana benthamiana | reverse complement strand
TAAGTGTTTAAGCCAAAAAGGTATCTTAGATAGGTTTGCTCTTCATTTTATTGCAAATCACAGCGAAGTAAGAGTTCCTCGAACTCCCGGTTGTAGTCTTCAACGGATTTAGAACCTTGCTTAAGCGTTTGAAGCCTAGCAAAATTCTCATGCACATATTCAGTAGGTAAGAACTTCTTTTTCAAGAGAGTTCTCATCTTTAGCCAAGTATATACCGGTGGTTTCTCTCTTCTTATCCTATTGGTAGTGATGTTGGTCTACCAAGTAGAAGCGTACTTTCGGAACTTCAAAGCCACTATCCTGACCTTCTTGTCATCTGGCACGTCTTTGAAATCAAAAACGCGTTCAACTATTTCTAGCCACTCAAGGAACTTATCGGGATCATTCTTTCCTTCAAAGATGGGAATATCAACTTTGAAATCAGAAAATGAACCTTTCTTGAGTTCTAGCTTTTATAGTGCCACTAGAACTAGCTTCTCCTTCATCATCACTTGTTTGGAATATGCTTACCTTTTGTTCGGTAAGCTTTGCTACTTGTTGTGCCAAGTAGTCTATTTGAGCCTTCATTGCTGCACTTTGAGCTAATAGCTCTTCTTGGGTAATACTTTGGGAAGGAGTTGTCATGGTTTGCTATGTTTGGCCGAAAAAGTGAGGATAGGATGGAGAAATGTTTTTGGTCCTTTGGGAGATGTTCAACAACTAGCTCTAATACAAAATGGTATACCCAAGCTTATGATAGCTATGGATATAAAATGGGCAGAATTTGAAAGTGGTATTATGGGATGGAAATGGTGTATTTTGTGGAAGAAATGGTGAGAGATAAAGTGAGGAAAAATGGGGATATAGTATGGCCGAATGTAGGAGGAAATGTATTGAGATTGTAGAAGGAAATTAGATGGTTCTAAGGAGGAAAAGGGGGTTGGGCGAGATGGGAGTAAAATGGAAGGAGTTCTTTTGGTTTTTATTTTATGGGATAAACCAAATCAGGGGTAATAGATAAACACAGTATTATGTTAATTTGTGGCTTTTATCTTCTTTCACACAAAAATAATCACTACTAATGTATGAAATCAGACTCCTAACACACACTCAAAAGTAGCCAACCTTAGAGATATTTCATTAGGAAATTATTTGAATTAGCTTCATACCAATTCGAAATATACTCAAAGAGCATAAATGGGATTACAACATATGATACATTATCAGGCCTAAATGGCCGAAATATATAGAGAAGGGAGGGGATACATTAGCTAGCTTTTAGTTGGAATAAAATAACGTAAAGTATGGGTAATAATGATGGAGATTCCCAGGCCATTCCTAAAGCTTCACATGGTGTTTTAGCTTTAATAATGAGTCATAATAAGCTAGTAAAGTCCTATAAGTAGCATGGAGAAAGCAAGTAAAGTGGTTACCTCTTTTTAGGGACAAGCTCCCTTAATTAGTGGGGATATGTCTTAAAGGTGATCCACAAATCATATGCGGATAACCAAGTATATTACTCCTTTTTAGGTGTGGAATTTGTGGTTAAGAGGTGGGGCAGGATATTGACATTGACTTTATTTTTAGGCTAAGAAATGGTAGAAAAATGAGGTGTAGGAAAACATTGCTACACAAGAGCCAAGTAGATGTTTTGTGATGTTCTCCATATTATTTTGGGATGAAATTTTAGGTAGGGATTTATGAATATAAAGTCAATGTTTGTGAAAAAAAATGGGATGAAAATTCGGCCTATAAAGGGTAAAACGCAAGGTAATACACAATGTGTGGATTTTGAGGTGTAAAAGAGGAAGAGTAAAGTTTGACTTTACTTTTTGTTGAGATTTCCGACCAGCTCAAAGGGGAGTGAGAATGAAAGCTTTATGACATTATTGTGAAGGGATTTAGGTGGGTTTTGGATGGGTAAATTTAGCCATGGGTGGGAAAAACACAAGGAATCACAATGATAAGGCTATTAAGGCTATAATAAAGTAAAAGCAAAAGTTTTGTCTCTCTTTTTCCTTGAAATTTCGTTGGAGCCCTCAAAGGAGATATGAGACATTATATTGAACTAAAAGAAGAGATGAAATACTTTTTGGATATTTGGGAGGGTATAGGTTATATTGGTGTTTGCGGCCTTAGGTGGGAGCTTAGGTAATGAGGGTTATGGTTTGGGTTTTTTGGGCAGGGAGAGGAATTGAATTCAACCCAAAAAGGATCATAACATCTGGACATTAACCCACTGATTTGTTTTATTATTTGTGGTGTGTCCACAAGTTTGGTTGGAACATCCCGGGGTATATCACCTCCTGCTGGTTGCTCTGGTGGTCACTGTGCATAGATGGCGGTGCACTTGCTGAGGACGGAACATTTGATTGAGATGGCCCTGACAACCCTCTCCCCAGAACTGCTCTCCCTGAGTGACCCATTGACCGGGCCCTACTGCCACTCTCCCTCTCAGCTCGTATCTTCAACTTCCTAGTCTCGGTGGCTTGAGCGAATCGTACAATCTTTCAATAATTCAGATATGAGTGCAACGCCACAGTAGCAGCCTCGTTCACCTCCAAATCACTAAGACCCTGAACAAAACACCGAACTCGAGCATCCCTGGTCGACACTAATTGAGGAGCATACTTGGACAATCTCACAAACTCCATGTGGTATTCCCAAACACTCATACGTCCCCGCTTGAGATCCTCAAACTCAGTGGCACGGGCTGCCATTGTCTCGGTTGGCAAGAAATTATCCATAAATGCATCCACGAACTCATCCCATCTAGCCTGAGGTCTCCCTCCTCGTGGGAATCTTCCCACATTTTGAATCACGAACGATACTCCTCTAAACCTATAAGAAGCAAACTTAACCCCCTCTGTCTCTGTAGCCTTCATCACTCGGAGAGTCTTATACATAGATCATCAAGGAAATCTTGTGGTTCGGCCTCTGCGTCTGTGCTTAAGAACATTGGAGGGGCCAATCTTAGAAATTGGTGGACTCTAGAGCTGGCACAATCTCCCTATCTGCTGGAGGACACAGGGGCATCATGAGATCTCTGGGCATGGGCTTCCACTAACTGGGTTAACATAAAGATGTCCCATCTAAATCCCCATCATAAACCCCGGGACCAGAAGCCGGAACAGGATTAGGACTTGGAATATTGGCAGGAGGGATAGTGTCACTCTCTGCCGTTGTTGAAACAATAATGCTTGGATCTGGAATTGATGGACTAGGCAGATTCAAGTCCGGGGAGTCACTCTCACCCACGGCATCAAGTACATGATTCATGGCCAAACTTGGGGAGGCGTCGCTCCCAAGGCCGAGTGTAGCTTTCCTCTTGGGGGCCATTTCTGAAAATTTTGTAACAAGCATAAGTTGGACATAAATACTTCCACTTTCCACTTCAATGCACGATATGGAATAACAAGAGGAGGATAGTTTCCTAAATGCCCGTGTATCCCCCTACTTATAGATGTGGTCAACAACACACCGATAAGATGGGCTCTACTAGGCACGGCTCCGAGACATCCTAGGACTCTTTTAAAACATTAGGCTCTGATACAAAGTTTGTCACACCCCAATTTTGAGGGACACGACCAGCGCTCGACCGAGTATCCTAATCAAGCAGACTTGGGTGACTTTCCTATTCCCCGTGTTACCCCACATTTTCATTAATTATTTACCAAGTGAAACAACTAATTATAATTGAAACAATTCTTACAAAACATACATGGCATAAATAATCTTTAGCGTGGTTTACAACTTACGTCGCGTATCTAGCATATGTGGGAGATGTCAGTGTTGATACCCCTTATGTTTATTTGGTCCTAGTGGTACGGGATTATCCCGATGTGTTTCTAGTTGATCTTCTGAGCATGCCGCCCGATATAGACATTTATTTTTGCATTGATTTGTTGCCGAGCACTCAACCCATTTCCATTCCTTCGTACCATATGGCTCCTCCTGAGTTGAAAGACCTAAAGGATCTTTTATGGGAATTACTTAATAAGGGTTTTATTCGACCTTGTGTTTTATCCTGGGGTGCTCCTATCTTGTTTGTGTTGAAAAATGAGGGTTCAATGCGTATGTGTATCAATTATCGCCAATTGAATAAGGTTACAATATAGAACCGTTATCCTTTACCTCATATTGATGATCTATTTGACCAGTTTCAGGACACACAGGTGTTTTCTAAGATTGATTTGTGCTCAGGTTACCATCAGTTGAAGATTCGGGAGCTGGATATCCCAAAGACACCCTTCAGAACTCTATATGGTCATTATGAGTTCCTAGTTATGTCATTTGGACTGACCAATGCCGCATATACTTTTATGCATTTGATGCATAGTGTGTTCAGACCATATCTCAACTCGTTCATTATTGTTTTCATAGATAATATTGTTGTAAACTCCCGGAGTCGGGAAGATCATGAGCAGTACCGGAGAATCGTGCTTCAGACCTTGAGAAAGAAGAAATTATATGGAAAGTTTTCAAAATGTGAGTTTTGGTTGGATTCTGTGGCATTCTTAGGCCACGTGGTATCGAGTGAGTGCATTTTGGTGGATTCAAAGAAGGTAGAGGTCGTGCAAAGTTGGCCTAGGCCATCCTCAACTACAGAGATTCGCAGTTTCCTTGGCTTGGAGGTTTACTACCGTCTTTTTGTGGATGGGTTCTCATCAATTGTAGCCCCAATGACTAGATTGACCTAAAAAGGTGCTCCATTTCAGTGGACGGAGGAGTGTGAAGCAAGCTTCCAGAAGCTCAATAGAGTTTTGACTACAGCCCCTATTTTGATATTGCCTACTAGTTCGGGGTCCTATATAGTTTATTGTGATTCCTCACGGTTTCTCCTTGGAGTAGTGTTGGTGCACGACAGTAAGGTGATCGCCTACGCGTTCGGACAGTTGAAGATACATGAGAAGAATTACCCTGTCCACAACCTTGAGTTAGCTGCTATTGTTCATGCCTTGAAGATCTATCATCATTAATTGTACGGCATGCCTTATGAGATCTATGCTGACCATTGGAGTGTGCATCATTTTTTCAAGCAAAAGGATCTAAACTTGCATTTGAGGAAGTGGGTAAAGTTGCTGAAGGATTATGATATTACTATTCTGTATCACCCGGTCAAGGACAATGTGGTAGCTGATGCCTTGAGTCGCCGGGCGGAGAGTTTGGGGAATTTGGCATGTTTACCAGCTACAAAGAGGCCTATGGCAATGGATGTTCAGGCCTTAGCCAGTCAGTTTGTGAGATTGGATCTTTCGGAGCCTAGTCGGATCCTAGCTTGTGTGGTTTCTCGATCTTCCTTATTCGATCGAATCAGGGAGCAGCAATATGATGACCCTCATTTACTTGTTCTCAGGGACATGGTTCAGCATGGCAATGCCAGAGATGTGACCATTGAAGACGACGGGGTATTGAGGACGCAAGGTCGAATTTGTGTGCCCAATGTTAATGGGCTTCAAAAGTTGATATTAGCAAAGGCCCATAGTTCGCGGTATTCCATCCATCTAGGTGCCGCGAAGATGTACAACGATTTGAGGCAGCGCAATTGGTAGAGGCGGATGAAGAAGAATATAGTTCGATATGTAGCTAGATGCCTCAACTATTTGCAAGTGAAGTATGAGCAGCAGAGACCGGGTGGGTTGCTTCAACAGATAGATATTCCGGAGTGGAAATGGGTGAGGATCACCATGGATATTGTAGTTGGTCTCCGTCGAACTACAAAGAAGTTCCATACAAATTGGGTAATTGTGGATCGGCTAACCAAGTCCTCTTATTTTATCTATATGTGTACTACTTATTCATCTGAGTGTTTGGCGGAGATTTATATCCGGAAGATAGTTCGTATGCATGGTATTCCATCTTTTATTATTTCAGATAGAGGTACTCAACTTACATCACGGTTTTGGAGGGCTGTTCAGCAGGAGTTGGGTACTCAGATATAGTTAAGCACATCACTTCACCCATAGACAGACGGACAGACAGCCCGAGGGCGCTATTCAGATTCTTGAGGATTTGCTCCGTGCTTGTGTGATTGAGTTTTGAGGGCCCTGGGATCACTTTTTGCCATTAACGGAGTTTGCTTACAACAGTAGTTATCAATCCAGCATTCAGATGGCGCCGTATGAGGCTTTATATAGTAGGAGGTGTAGATCTCTGATGGGCTGGTTTGAGCCGGGTGAGGCCAAGCTATTGGGCATAGAGTTGATTGAGGATGCATTGGAGAAGGCCAAGGTTATTTAGGATAGACTTCGTACAGCCCAGTCCAGACGGAAGAGATACGTGGACAGGAAGGTTCATGATGCTTCATATATGGTCGGAGAGCGGGTTCTGCTTCGGATTTCACCTATGAAGGGCGTCATGAGATTTGGGAAAAAAAGGAAAGTTGAGTCCGAGGTTTATTTGCCATTTTGAGATTTTGAGGCGAGTTGGGGAGGTTGCTTATGAGCTTGCCTTACCTTCCACCCTGGTACGAGTTCATCTGGTATTTCATGTTTCGATAATCCAGAGGTATCACGGTGATCTATCGCACGTGTTGGATTTCAATTCCATCTAGTTGGACAAGGACCTATCATATGTTCATGAGCTAGTGACTATATTGGACAGGTAGGTCAGAAAGTTGAGGTCAAAGAACATTGCTTCACTAAAGGTTCAGTGGCGGGGTCAGCCGGCCGAGGAGGCGACTTAGGAAACCGAGCGGGATATGCTCAGCCGATATCCTCATCTTTTCAGTACTTCAGGTCTGTTCTCTATGCTCGTTTGAGGACGAATGAATGTTTAGTGTAGGAGGATATGATGACCCAGCCGTTCTTCTTAATAATTAACGCCCTCATCCCCTATTTACTGCTTCCCCTAAGTTCATTTCTATTATTTTGGTTGTCGGGACGTTCGGTGTTGGGTTTTGTAGAGTTTTGGGATACATTGTCCCTAAATGAGAGCTTAAGTGTTGGAAAGTGGTCCGTAATCAGAACAGTGTGAAAATGACCTTGGAATGGAAATATGATGGTTCTGTTAGCTCCGTTAGGTGATTTCGGGGTTGGGAACATGTTCGAAATGCATTTTGGAAGTTCGTACTCTCATTTAGGCTTGAAATGCCAAAGTTTGAATTTTTGAAGTTTCTGATCTGACAGTGAGTTTGTGATCCAAGGGTCGGAATGGAACTCCAGAAGTTGTAGTAGCTCTGACATGTTGTATAGGATGTGTATGCAAAATTTAAGGTCATTCGGACGTGCTTTGGTTAGGTTTTTGATCAAAAGCGTGTTTTGATAAAATTTAAAGCTCTTAGGCTCAAATGCTTGATTAACTCGAGTTTCCAGCATTTTGTTTAGGTGGTTTAAGGATTGGAACAAATTTTAATGCTGTTATGGGATATGTCTATAGGTCTGGTTGAGGTCTGGCGGCCTAGGGTGTGTTTCGGATGCTCAACGGTCCATTTTCTCCTATTTTTGAACTGCTATTAGTGCTTCTGGTATGCCTCTATCGTGTTCGTGAGCTTCCCTTCGCATTCACGAAAGCTTATTTTGACCACCCGTAATTTTTCTCATCGCGTTTGCATAATCCCTTCCCCATTCGCGAAGCCCAACTTACTTCCCAGTCGCGTCCGCGTAGCTACGCTAGTAGGTTCTTCGCATTCGCGTAGGGTAACTTCTGGACATCACTATTTTTCTTAATTGCATATGTGTTCCAGACGTCGCGTTCGTGTAGCTTCGTAATCCCAGACGTTTGCAACTGCGTTCTTCCCCTCGCAATCGCAAAGGGCATTTTTGGCAACTTCTATTTTTCTTCTCCGCGAATGCGAGATCACCTTCGTGTTCACGATGCATTAAATGTCTAAACAGTTATAAACATTTCGAAATCGAGGGTTAGCCATTTTTATTAAACACAAGCTTGGGGGCTTGGATTTGGGAGAAATTTCGAAGGTTTTTCAAGGGCAACTACTGGGTAACGATTCTCTACTCTCTTATGCATAAAACCCACTTATATAATCACAAATTCATCCTTAATTTCAGATTTTTGAATTAAAAATGGCAAAAACATCATAGACCAAACTATTGAGTTTTGAGTGGGAGCTTGACCTGCGATTTGGGAGATTTTAAATGGTTAGACTCGTGGGAGTACGAGGGTTCTGAAAAATTTAAAATTATCCGATTCTGAGACGTTGGCATGAGGGTCATTTTTGTTATTTTACCTAATTTTCCGCCTTAGCTTTGAATGAAATAGCAGAATTAGTTGCTTGCAATGTTATTTACGATATGTAATTGAATTGAATTGAATTGAATAGATTTGGGCCATTTGGAGTCGGATACTCATGGCAAAGGCATGGTTTCTACTTGATTTTTGAGTCGGTTTGAGGTAAGTGGCTTGTCTAACATTGTTTGATGGACGTTTCCCCTTAGGATATGATATTTGGTAATTGAATGCCTTGTACGTGGGTGACAAGCGCGTACTTGAGCTAATTGTTGAAAACCCTATTTTTACTTAAGATATTGAGACTTAGTTTCTTTCGTATTTGCTATTCTACTTGTAATTATAACCTATGTTAGATTAGAAAATTATATTTAGTTGATTTAAATTGCCTATTTGCTTAAGTTGCCTTGACTGTACGACGTGAAGCATGTTAGGCTAGTACTACCTGTTGCTTGTATTTTTTGTACTTCATTTCTGAATATCTTCTAGTTGTGGTTGCACATTTACATTGGAATTACGAATATGGGATTCCGGTAGCTCCTCCATTTTTGTTTACTTTGGGACTATGCGTTAGATTCCCGGTAGATTCTCCTGTACTTTTACTTTGGGACTACGTGTTATATTCTCGGTAGATACCACAGACATTGATAGTTGGACTACGGGACAATATCCCATGAGATCCTTCGAATATACACATATGATGCATGATGGGATGGTATCCCGGAAGCTCCTTGGACAGTTGATAAAATGGGCTACAGGACGGTATCCTAAGAGATCCTCATTGTTGGTACTGGTATTGAGCTATTTTACTCTGTGTTACCTTATTTTCTGCTTGTTATTGTTGCTTCGTATAACATATCTTACTTCATATTTTTATTCATTATTTCTGTTTACTTCATACTGTTGCAAGGCTTATTATTATATTTTATCTCAGTAGGGCCCTGACCTTCCTTATCACTACTCGATCGATGTTAGGCTTGGCACTTACTAAGTACCTCTACGGTGTAGTCATGTCCCTTCTGCGCATGTTTTTTCATGTACAGATCCAGGTACCTCCACCCAGGCACCCTATCCTTGAGGCAGGGAGATCTACGGAGACTTCGAGGTACATCTGTCACGTCTGCAGACCAAAGAGTCTTCTTTTTTACTCTATCTGTAGTAGTTAGCCTTCTATCGTACTCTTGTTGTACACATTTCTGGATATTAGATCATTTACAATACTTCTTCTAGCTTGTGTTCCGGTGAGATCCTGGGTTTTGGGAAAGATTTGTAGGAGTTGAGTTATTATGTTGTAAATGACGACTGCCATTTTACATTTCGCTTTCTTTAGTTTTCAATTATAGATTTAAATTTATATTTCCATAAAGTTTCGATTTGTTTCCGCATTGTTAGGCTTACCAAGTCGTAGGGACTAGGTGCTGTCACGATATATTCAGGGAGGGCGAACTGCGGTCGTGACAATATCCTTGTTACACCTTTAATTGTTGAATTACTTGTAAAGGAAGTTGTTATTTCGTAAAATATCTTGTTGTGGAGTTATTGTTGTTGAAATTGGGAAAGTCGTTATCACATTGTGACAAAGTTGTGAATTGTTAAGATATTTTCCTTATTGAGCAATTCGCATACATTGTTAATTGCGATATTTTTGTACAAATTGTTGTTGAAGCATGTGCTATTGCTATGGAAATATTGATATTGTTGATTTTTGGCAAGTTATTGCATATGGGCTCTTGTGGTGTGAGTTGTTATTGTGTTGTGATATTGATGCACATGTACCGGTACAAGGAAATGGATTAATGTGAATGCGGGGGCATAAGGCGAGATATATGTGTGTGTTGATAATAAGGGAATTACTTGAAGCTACGTGATGTCATGAGGTGGGTTAAAGTGAGTGTAGCTATTTTGGAAAAATGTCTTTTTCAAAAATATCTAAATGTAAGGCTCAAGCGGCGGTATAAGGAATGATTATGATTGAAATTGAGAAATAAGAATTTGGGACGGTACCTCGATTGTTATTCTTGTTGTATATAAGACGGTACCTCGGTTTTGATTCTTGTTGTGCATCCCATGTTGGAAATAGTTATTGGCGTGTTCTTGTTGCTTTTATTCCTCCTTGTTTTATAAGTTTATTCCGTATTTGACTATTGTGGTTCTCATTTATTGCTTCCTTATTGTTGTCATTATGCTTACAGTTCTATCATTACTTCACATTCTTAGATTGCTTCATAATTATTCATCTCTTCGATTTCAATTATAGCTAGTTATTATATTTTTATTCTGTTTGTCTTGCCCTAGTAGGTACCTGGAGCTGGCCTCGTCACTACACTATCGAGGTTAGGCTTGATACTTACTGGTTACCATTGTGGTGTACTCATACTACGTCTCTACACAACTTTTTGTGCAGATACAAGTACGTCTGTGTTATACCCAAGCTTATGATAGCTATAGATATAAAATGGGCAGAATGTGAAAGTGGTATTATGGGATTGAAATGGTGTATTTTGTGGAGGAAATGGTGAGAGATAAAGTGAGGGAAAATGGGGATATAGTATGACCGAATGAAGGAGGAAATGTGTGGAGATTGTAGAAGGAAAGAGATGATTTTAAGGAGGAAAAGGGGCTGGACGAGATGGGAGTAAAATGGAAGGAGTTCTTTTGGTTTTTTACTTTATGGGATAAACCAAATCAGGGGCAAGATATAAACACACTCTTATCTTAATTTGGGGCTTTTATCTCCTTTCACACAAAAATAATCACTACTAATATATGAAATCAGACACCTAACACACACTCAAAAGTAGCCAACTTCACACCAATTCGAAATACACTCAAAGAGCATAAATTGGATTACAACATATGATGCATTACAAGGCCTAAGTGGCTGAAATAAATAGATAAGGGAGGGATACATTAGCTAGCTTTTACTTGGCATAAAATAACATAAAGTATGGCTAATAATGATGGAGATTCCCAAGCCATTCCTAAAGATTCACATGGTGTTTTTGCTTTAATCATGAGTCATAATAAGCTACAAATCATATGATTTTCGACTAGCTCAAAGGGGAGTGAGAATGGAAGCTTCACATGGTGTTTTAGCTTTAATCATGAGTCATAATAAGCTACAAATCATATGATTTTCGACCACCTCAAAGGGGAGTGAGAATGAAAGCTTTATGAAATTATTGTGAAGGAATTTAGGTGGTTTTGGATGGGTAAATTCAGCCATGG
Organism: Nicotiana benthamiana; assembly: GCA_034376525.1. Taxonomy (NCBI): domain Eukaryota; kingdom Viridiplantae; phylum Streptophyta; class Magnoliopsida; order Solanales; family Solanaceae; genus Nicotiana; species Nicotiana benthamiana. The sequence continues at coordinate 118,961,109 of CM067323.1, read as the reverse complement.
GTGGGAAAAACACATGTAATCACAATAGTAAGGCTATGAAGGATATAATAAAGTAAAAGCAAAAGTTTTGCCTCTCTTTTTCCTTGAAATTTTGTGGGAGCTCTCAAAGGAGATGTGAGACATTATTTTGAACTAAAAGAAGAGATGAAATACTTTTTGGATATTTGAGAGGGTATGAATTACTTCGGCCTTATGTGCGAGCTTAGGTAATGAGGGTTATTTGGGTTTTTGGACAGGAAGAGAAAATGAAGTCAACCCAAAAAGGATCATAACACTTGGACATTAACCCATTGATTTATTTTATTATTTGTGGTGTGTCCACAAGTTTGGTTGGAACATCCCGAGGTATATCGTCCTCCCCCTCTTCAGTAGAGTTTGACCTCAAACTCGGAATATCTTCAGGCTCGAAGTAGGGGCTGAGATCGGCAATGTTCAATGTAGCCGAAACTCCATAATCTCCGGGTAGATTAACCTTGTAGGCATTGTCATTCACATTCTCCAAGACTTCAAAAGGTCCATCAGCTCGGGGTAATAGTTTGGATTTGCGTTTTGTGGGAAAGCGCTCTTTACGGAGGTGGATCCAAACTAAATCACCGGGTTTGAATTCGGCTGATTTCCTCCTTGTGTTGATCCCTGCACTAACCCTTTCATTTGTTGGTTCTATCTTTTCTCGAACTTTGTCTCGTTCCATCTTTGGCCAGTAATAATGCTCACGCATCATCATGTGGGTTTTGTCAATGCCAAAGTGACCAGCTAGTCCACCACCATGGATTTATTCAATGAGGGTCTCACGAACGCTACATCTTGGGATACACAGCTGGTTGCCACGCAACAAGTAACCATTTTTCACTAGAAATTTCCCATAAGGCCATTCAAGACACTTAGAATAAATGTTTTTGAAGTCTTCATCCTCCTTGTAAAGCTCCTGCAAAAATTCAAAACCAACAAGTTTGGTACTAAGTACTATTAGTATAAATGCCTCCGGGATAAGGCATCAGCGCCTTTGTTCAAGGTTCCGTTTTTGTGCTTGATGGTGACGGTGAAGGTTTGTATATATTCAACCTATTTGGCATGTCGAGGACATAGCTTATGTTGTCCTTGTATGTATTTCAACGCCTCATGATCAGAATGGAGTATAAACTCCTTACTAATCAATAATGCCTCCAATGCTCAAGAGATCGTAGAAGAGCGTAAAACTCTTTGTCATAGGTTGAACATCTTCTTCAGGTGTCATTTAGCTTCTCGTTAAAGTATGACACATGTTGTACTTCTTTAGAAAATACAGCTCCAATACCAACGCCAGATGCGTCGCATTCAACTTCAAACAACTTATCAAAGCTAGGTAAAGCTAACACCGATACCTGTGTTAGTTTAAGCTTGATAGTTTCGAAGGCTTTTTTGTGCTTGTGGAATCCACTCAAACTTTTGATGTTTGGTCAAATCTGTGAGAGGGGCTGTTATGGTGCTAAAATCTTTCACAAATCTTCTATATAAAGAAGCAAGGCCATGGAAACTCCGCACTTGTTGCATTGAGGTTGGCGTGGGCTAATCTCTGATGGCTTGAGTTTTCTTTTCATCTACTTTAATTCCTTCATTTGAGATAAAATACCCCATGAACTCAGTTTCTTGAGAAAAGAATTGACTCTTCTCAAGGTTTCCATACGACTTCTCTTCATCCAATTTTTTGATCACCAAAGTGAGGTGATTAGCATGCTCCTCTTCGCTATTGCTATAGATCAGAATGTCGTCAAAGTAGACAACGACAAAATGAACTATGAATGGCTTTAAGACTTGGTTCATCAACCTCATAAACGTGCTAGAGGCGTTGGTTAATCCAAAAGGCATAACCAGCCACTCATAAAGGCCAAACTTAGTCTTAAAAGCGGTTTTCCACTCATCTCCTTCGAAGATTCGAATTTGATGATAGCCACTCCTAAGATCAATTTTCGAAAAGATCTTAGAACCATGGAGTTCATCCAGCATGTCCTCAAGTCTAGGTATGTGATACCTATACTTGATGGTAATCTTGTATATGCCACGACTATCACAACACATTCTCCAAGTACCATTCTTCTTTGGCACCAACAAGGCTGGAACAGCGCAAGGGCTTAAACTCTCTCTAATGAATCCTTTGGCTAACAATTCATCCACTTGACGTTGGATCTCCTTTGTTTCTTCGGGATTCATTCGATAGGCTGGTTTGTTGGGTTGGGCAGCCCCTTGAATGAGATCAACCTTGTGTTGGATCTCTCTTTTTTGGGGGTAGGCCGTGTGGTACATCTTCTGGAAAAACATGGGAAAATTGTTCAACGATAGATTGGGCTAATGGATGGATTTGTTTGGGAGGGGGAGTGGGTTCGTCTTCATCAACATTAAGAAGTAGTAGGTCTTTAAATCCTTCAAACTCATGTTGTTCAGTTTGGAGTATGGTAGTAATAAGAGTGGGAGTGTTATCTTTTGTTCTTATGGCCGTGGGGAAGGTTGGTGGTAAGGTGGTGAGGATAACCTTCTTCTTGTTGACAAGGAATGAGTAGGTGATTAAATAGCCATCATGTTGAACTTTGTTATCAAACAGCCATGGTCATCCTAAAAGAACATGACAAGCATCATGGGAATGATATCAAACCATATCTCATCTTTGTAAGTCTAGCCAATACTTAATGAGATCAAGCTTCGAGTATCAACTCGTAATCCTTTTCCTTGATTCAACCACTGAATCGTGTAAGGCTTTGGATGAGGTGATAAACTAAGTTGTTGTTTATCCACCAATGTTTTTGAAACAACATTGGAACAACTTCCACTATCAATGATCAGAGAGCACCTTCTTTTGAATGGTACAACGAGTATGAAAGATGTTTTCTCGTTGTAGTTGATCGTCAGAACAGGGAATTGCACTCAAGGTTCTTCGGATGACCAAGAGTTCTCCATCATCAAGGCCAACACATTCTTCTTCTTCTTCTTCTATTTCTTCTTTCGACCAAGAAGGATCGAATTCATCATCATCATATTCAACAAGAACCATGACTTTCTTGTTTGGGCATTCATTGGAAAAATGACCAGTGCCTTGACAACGATAACAAACGGGGGCTCTTTTGTGGTTTGTGAGTGATTCGTTAGCTTGGAAAGGAGATGATGTTTGTTTAGAAGGGGGTGCTATTTTGTTGCTTTGTGGGGAGGCGTGGGCAGTAGGGGTATTTTTGGTGGGCGTGTAGGTAGTTTTACGAAATGAAGAAGTGGTTCGGGGAAATTTGAACTTGGATTTCTTATGCTGTGATTCCACTTTTGGAGCCAACTTGGTAAGTTCTTTAATAACCTTGTAATTCAACCGTATTGGCTATTTGAATGTTTAAGGCAAAAAGGTATCTTACATAGGTTTGCTCTTCATTTTCTTGCAAATCACAGCGAAGTAAGAGTTCCTCGAACTCCCGGTTGTAGTCTTCAACGGATTTAGAACCTTGCTTAAGCGTTTGAAGCCTAGAAAAATTCTCACGCACATATTCAGTAGGTAAGAACTTCTTTTTTAAGAGAGTTCTCATCTTTAGCCAAGTATCTACCGGTGGTTTCTCACTTCTTATCCTCTTTGTAGTGATGTTGGTCCACCAAGTAGAAGCGTACCTTCGGAACTTCAAAGCCACTATCTTGACCTTCTTTTCATCCGGCACGTCTTTGAAATCAAAAACGCGTTCAACTATTTCTAGCCACTCAAGGAACTCATCGGGATCATTCTTTCCTTCAATGATGGGAATATCAACTTTGAAATCAGAAATGAACCTTTCTTGAGTTCTAGCGTTTATAGTGCACTAGAACTAGCTTCTCCTTCATCATCACTTGTTTGGAACATGCTTACCTTTTGTTTGGTAAGCTTTGCTACTTGTTGTGCCAAGTAGTCTATTTGAGCCTTCATTGCTGCATTTTGAGCTAATAGCTCTTCTTGGGTAATACTTTGGGAAGGAGTTGCCATGGTTTGCTAGGTTTGGCCGAAAAAGTGAGGATAGGATGGGGAATTGTATTTGGTCCTTTGGGAGATGTTCAACAACTATCTCTGATACCAAATGTTATACCCAAGCTTATGATAGCTATAGATATAAAATGGGCAGTATGTGAAAGTGATATTATGGGATTGAAATGGTGTATTTTGTGGAGGAAATGGTGAGAGATAAAGTGAGGGAAAATGGGGATATAGTATGACCGAATGAAGGAGGAAATGTGTGGAGATTGTAGAAGGAAATGAGATGATTTTACGGAGGAAAAGGGGGCTGGACGAGATGGGAGTAAAATGGAAGGAGTTCTTTTGTTTTTTTCTTTTATAGGATAAACCAAATCAGGGGCAAGAGATAAACACACTCTTATCTTAATTTGGGGCTTTTATCTTCTTTCACACAAAAATAATCACTACTAATGTATGAAATCAGACTCCTAACATACACTCAAAAGTATCCAAGTTTAGAGATATTTCATTAGGAAATTGTTTGAATTAGCTTCACACCAATTCGAAATATACTCATAGAGCATAAATGGGATTACAAAATATGATGCATTACAAGGCCTAAATTGCTGAAATATATAGAGAAGGGAGGGATACATTAGCTAGCTTTTACTTGGCATAAAATAACATAAAGTATGGCTAATAATGATAGAGATTCCCAAGCCATTCCTAAAGCTTCACATGGTATTTTAGCTTTAATCATGAGTCATAATAAGCTACAAATCATATGATTTTCGACCAGCTCAAAGGGGAGTGAGAACGAAAGCTTCACATGGTGTTTTAGCTTTAATCATGAGTCATAATAAGCTACAAATCATGTGATTTTCGACCAGCTAAAAGGGGAGTGAGAATTAAAGCTTTATGACATTATTGTGAAGGAATTTAGGTGGTTTTGGATGGGTAAATTCAGCCATGGGTGGGAAAAGCACAAGGAATCACAATAATAAGGCTATGAAGGATATAATAACGTAAAAGCAAAAGTTTTGCCTCTCTTTTTCCTTGAAATTTCGTGGGAGCTCTCAAAGGAGATGTGAGACATTATTTTGAACTAAAAGAAGTGATGAAATACTTTTTGGATATTTGGGAGGTTATGGGTTATTTTGGCCTTAGGTGGGAGCTTAGGTAATGAGGGTTATTTGGTTTTTTGGACTGGAAGAGAAAATGAATTCAACCCAAAAAGGATCATAACACTTGGACATTAACCCATTGATTTGTTTATTATTTGTGGTGTGTCCATAAGTTTGGTTGGAACATCCCGGGGTATATCATCTTTCCCCTCTTCAGTAGAGTTTGAACTAAAACTCGGAATATCTTCAGGCTCGAAGTAGAGGCTGAGATCGGCAATGTTGAATGTAGCCGAAACTCCATAATCTCCGGGTAGATTACCCTTGTAGGCATTGTCATTCACTTTCTCCAAGACTTCAAAAGGTCCATCAGCTCGGGGTAATAGTTTGACTTGCGTTTTGTGGGAAAGCGCTCTTTACGGAGGTGGATCCAAACTAAATCACCGGGTTTGAATTTGGTTGATTTCCTCCCTTTGTTGATCCGTGCACTAACCCTTTCATTTGTTTATTCTATCTTTTCCCGAACTTGGTTTTGAAGTTCTTGGATCTCTGTTGCTCTCTTCTCGGCTTCCAACTATATTTGTTATCTGTTAAGATAGGATCAAGTTCAATAGGGGTAAGGGGGTTAGAACCATAAACAATCATAAAAGGAGAGAATCCGGTTGTCTTGCTCGGTGTTCTGTTGTATGCGAATTCCGCATGAGGTAGAAGTTCTTCCCATTGTTTGATGTTCCTTTTGATGAGTACTCGGAGTAAGGTTCCGAGAGTGCGGTTCGTCACCTCTGTTTGTCCATCCGTTTGGGGGTGGCTTGAAGTACTAATGTTGAGTTTAGTACCCAACTTCCTCCAAAGGGTCATCCAAAAATGGCTAAGGAACTTGCTGTCCCTATGCGACACCATGCTACGAGGAATGCCATGGAGTGACAATGTCTCGGAAGTAAAGATCAGCAACTTGAGAAGCATCATGGGTGGTTAAGTATGGCACGAAATGAGCCATTTTCCAGAACCGATCCACCACGACCATGATAGAATCTTTTCCTCATTGCGTTCTTGGCAGCCCCGTGATGAAGTCCAAGCTAACATCTTCCCATGGCGCCGATGGAATGGGAAGTGGAAGATGCATTCCTTGAGCTATTGAGTGGCTTTTGGCAACATGACAAGTGTTGCACCGCTTGATGAAGTGTTCAATGTCTCGTTCCATCTTTTGCCAGTAATAATGCTCACGCATCATCATGTGGGTTTTATCAATGCCAAAGTGACCAGCTAGTCCACCACCATGGATTTCTGCAATGTGGGTCTCACGAATGCTAAATCTTGGGATACACACCTGGTTGCCACGAAACAAGTAACCATTATTCACTAGAAATTTCCCATATGGCCGTTCAAGACACTTAGAATAAATGTCTTTGAAGTCATCATTCTCTTTGTAAAGCTCCAGCAAAAATTCAAAACCAACAAGTTTGGTACTTAGTACTGTTAGTAATAAATGCCTCCGGAATAAGGCGTCAACGCCTTTGTTCAAGGTTCCGTTTTTGTGCTTTATGGTGAAGGTGAAGGTTTGTATATATTCAACCCGTTTGGCATGTCGAGGACGTAGCATATGTTGCCCTTGTATGTATTTCAACACCTCATGATCAGAATGGAGTATAAACTTCTTACTAATCAATAATGCCTCCAATGCTCAAGAGATCGTACAAGAGCGTAAAACTCTTTGTCATAGGTTGAATATCTTCTTCGGGCGTCATTTAGCTTCTCGCTAATGTATGACACGGGGTATCCTTCTTGAGATAATATAGCTCCAATACCAATGCCAGATGCGTCGCATTCAACTTCAAACAACTTATCAAATCTAGGTAAAGCTAACACCGGTGCGTGTGTTAGTTAAAGCTTGATAGTTTCGAAGGCTTTTTTGTTCTTGTGGATTCCACTCAAACTTTTGATGTTAGGTCAAATCCGTGAGAGGGGCTGTTATGGTGCTGAAATCTTTCACAAATCTTCTATAAAAAGAAGCAAGGCCATGGAAACTCCGCACTTGTTGCATTGAGGTTGGCGTGGGCCAATCTCTGATGGCTTGAGTTTTCTTTTCATCAACTTTAATTCCTTCATTTGAGTTAAAATACCCCAAGAACTCAGTTTCTTGAAAAAAGAATTGACTCTTCTCAAGGTTTCCATACAACTTCTCTTCATCCAATTTTTGGATCACCAAAGTGAGGTGATTAGCATGCTCCTCTTCGCTCTTGCTATAGATCAGAATGTCGTCAAAGTAGACAACGACAAAATAACCTATGAATGGCTTTAAGACTTGGTTCATCAACCTCATATACGTGCTAGGGGCGTTGGTTAATCCAAAAGGCATTACCAGCCACTCATAAAGACCAAACATAGTCTTAAAAGCGGTTTTCCACTCATCTCGTTCGAAGATTCGAATTTGATGATAGCCACTCCTAAGATAAATTTTCGAAAAGATCTTAGAACCATGGAGTTCATCCAGCATGTCCTCAAGTCTAGGTATGTGATACCTATACTTGATGGTAATCTTGTTTATGGCACGGCAATCACAACACATTCTCCAAGTACCATTCTTCTTTGGCACCAACAAGGCTGGAACATCGCAATGGCTTAAACTCTCTCTAATGAATCTTTTGGCTAACAATTCATCCACTTGACGTTGGATCTCCTTTGTTTCTTCGGGATTCATTCGATAGGCTGGTTGGTTGGGTAGGTCAGCCCCTGGAATGAGATCAACCTTGTGTTGGATCTCTCTTTTTGGGGGTAGGCCGTGTGGTACATCTTCTGGAAAAACTTGGGAAAATTGTTCAAGGATAGATTGGGCTATTGAATGGATTTGTCTGGGAGGAGGAGTGGGTTCAGCTTCATCAAGATTAAGAAGTAGAAGGTCTTTAAATCCTTCAAACTCATGTTGTTCAGTTTGGAGTATGGTAGTAATAAGAGTGGGAGTGTCATCTTTTGTGCTTATGGCCGTGGGGAAGGTTGGCTGTAAGGGAATGAGGATAACCTTCTTCTTGTTGACAAGGAATGAGTAGGTGTTTAAATAGCCATCATGTTGAACTTTGTTTTCAAACAGCCATGGTCGTCCTAAAAGGACATGACAAGCATCAATGGGAATGATATCACACCATATCTCATCTTTGTAAGTCTAGCCAATACTTAATGAGATCAAGCTTCGAGTATCAACTCGTAATCCTTTTCCTTCATTCAACCACTGAATCGTGTAAGGCTTTGGATGCGGTGATAAACTAAGTTGTAGTTTATCCACCAATGTTTTTGAAACAACATTGGAACAACTTCCACTATCAACGATCAGAGAGAGCACCTTCTTTTGAATGGTTCAACGAGTATGAAAGATGTTTTCTCGTTGTAGTTGATCGTCAGAACAGGGAATTGCACTCAAGGTTCTTCGGATGACCAAGAGTTCCCCATCATCAAGGCCAACACATTCTTCTTCTTCTTCTTCTTCTTCTATTTCTTCATTAGACCAAGAAGGATCGAAATCATCATCATCATATTCAACAGGAACCATGACTTTCTTGTTTGGGCATTCATTGGAAAAATGACCAGTGCCTTGACAACGATAACAAAAAGGGGCTCTTTTGTGGTTTGTGAGTGGTTCTTTAGCTTGGAAAGGAGATGATGTTGGTTTAGGAGGGGTGTTGTTTTGTTGCTTTGAGGGGAGGCGTGGGCAGTAGGGGTATTTATGGTGGGCGTGCAGATGGTTTTACGAAATGAAGAAGTGGTTCGCAGAAAATTGAACTTGGATTTCTTAAGTTGTGATTCTACTTTTGGAGCCAACTTGGTAAGTTCTTCAAAGGATTCATAACCTTGTATCTTACATAGGTTTGCTCTTCATTTTCTTGCACATCACAGCGAAGTAAGAGTTCCTCGAACTCCCGTATGTAGTCTCCAACGGATTTAGAACCTTGCTTAAGCGTTTGAAGCCTAGCAAAATTCTCAGGAACATATTCAGTAGGTAAGAACTTCCTGTTTAAGAGAGTTCTCATCTTTAGCCAAGTATCTACCGGTGGTTTCTCACTTCTTATCCTCTTGGTAGTGATGTTGGTCCACCAAGTAGAAGCGTACCTTCGGAACTTCAAAGCCACTATCTTGACCTTCTTGTCATCCGGCACGTCTTTGAAATCAAAAACGCGTTGAACTTTTCTAGCCACTCAAGGAACTCATCGGGATCATTCTTTCCTTCAAAGATGGGAATATCAACTTTGAAATCAGAAGTGAACCTTTCTTGAGTTCTAGCTTTTATAGTTCCACTAGAACTAGCTTCTCCTTCATCATCACTTACTTGGAACATGCTTACCTTTTGTTTGGTAAGCTTTGCTACTTGTTGTGCCAAGTAGTCTATTTGAGCCTTCATTGCTGCGTTTTGAGCTAATAGCTCTTCTTGGGTGATACTTTGGGAAGGAGTTGTCATGGTTTGCTAGGTTTGGCCGAAAAAGTGAGGATAGGATGGGGAAGTGTTTTTGGTCCTTCAGGAGATGTTCAGCAACTAGCTCTGATACCAAATGTTATACCCAAGCTTATGATAGTTATAGATATAAAATGGGCAGAATGTGAAAGTGGTATTATGGGATTGAAATGGTGTATTTTGTGGAGGAAATGGTGAGAGATAAAGTGAGAGAAAATGGGGATATAGTATGACCGAATGAAGGAGGAACTGTGTGGAGATTGTAGAAGGAAATGACTTGATTTTAAGGAGGAAAAAGGGGGCTGGACGAGATGGGAGTAAAATGGAAGGAGTTCTTTTGGTTTTTTTTTATGGGATAAACCAAATCAGGGGCAAGAGATAAACACACTCTTATCTTAATTTGGGGCTTTTATCTTCCTTTACACAAAAATAATCACTACTAACGTATGAAATCAGACTCCTAACACACACTCAAAAGTAGCCAAGTTTAGAGATATTTCATTAGGAAATTGTTTGAATTAGATTCACACGAATTCGAAATATACTCAAAGAGCATAAATGGGATTACAACATATGATGCATTACAATTCCTAAATGGCTGAAATATATAGAGAAGGGAGGGATACATTAGCTAGCTTTTACTTGGCATAAAATAACATACAGTATGGCTAATAATTATGGAGATTCCCAAGCCATTCCTAAAGTTTCACATGGTGTTATAGCTTTAATCATGAGTCATAATAAGCTACAAATCATATGATTTTCGACCAGCTCAAAGGGGAGTGGGATCCACTAACTCATAGGAATGGCTTTCATTCTCACTCCCCTTTGAGCTGGTCGAATATCATATGATTTGTAGCTTATTATGACTCATGATTAAAGCTAAAACACCGTGTGAAGCTATAGGAATGGCTTGGGAATCTCCACCATTATTAGCCATACTTTATGTTATTTTATGCCAAGTGAAAGATAGCTAATGTATCCCTCCCTTCTCTATATATTTCATCCATTTAGGCCTTGTAATGCATCATATATTGTATTCCCTTTTATGCTCTTTGAGTATATTTCGAATTTTTGTGAAACTAATTCAAACAATTTCCTAATGAAATATCTCTAAGGTTGGCTACTTTTGAGTGTGTGTTAGGAGTCTGATTTCATACATTAGTAGTGATTATTTTTATACGAAAGAAGATAAAAGCCCCAAATTAAGATAAGAGTGTGTTTATCTCTTGCCCCTGATTTGGTTTATCCCATAAACGAAAAAAAACCAAAAGAACTCCTTCCATTTTACTCCCATCTTGTCCAGCCCCCTTTTTCTCCTTAAAATCATAGCATTTCCTTCTACAATCTCCACACATTTCCTTCTCCATTCGGTCATACTATATCCCCATTTTCCCTCACTTTATCTCTCACCATTTCCTCCACAAAATACACCATTTCCATCCCATAATAGCACTTTCACATTCTGCCCATTTTATATCTATAGCTATCATAAGCTTGGGTATAACACTAAAGTATGAGCATTACAGGCTGGGTGATTTGCTTCAGAGACATTAGATTCCGAGTGAAAATAGGAGCGTGTTACCATGGATTTCATTGTTGGGCTCCCTTGGATTTAGAAGAAATTTAATGCAGTATTGTTAATTGAGGATAGGTTGACCAAGTCGGCTCATTTCAGTCCTGTGGTGGCCACCTACTCTTCAGAGAAGCTAGCTCAGATATATATCCGCGAGATTGTTCGACTTCATATTGTGCCGATATCTATTATCTCCAATCGAGGTATGAGTTCACATTGCACATATGGTGAGTTGTGCAGTATGAATTAGGCACACGGGTTGAGCTGAGTACAACATTTTACCCCCAAACAAACAGGAAGCCCGAGTGCAACATTCATATATTTGAGGATATGCTTCGTGCATGTGTTATACATTTTGGGGATTCTTGGGATCAGTTCTTTCTGCTTGGATAGTTACCTACAACAACAGCTACTAATCGAGCATTCAGATGGCTCCTTATGAGGCCATATATAGGAAACATTGTTGCTATTTAGTTGGTTAGTTTGATCAGGGAGAGGCTAGTTGTTAGGCACAGATTTGATTTGAGATGCCTTGGAAAAAGTTAAGTTGATTCAGGATCAGCTTCGTACAGCTCAGTCTAGACATAACAGTTATGTAGATCGGAAGGTTCATAATGTAGCATTTATGGTTGGAGATTGAGTTTTGCTCCGGGTTTTAGCCATGAAGGGTGTGATGAGGCTCGGGAAGAAGGGCAAGTTGAGCCCTAGGTATATCAGACGTTTTGAGATCCTTGAGAGAGTTGGTGAGCTGTCCAACAAACTTGCATTTCCACAAAGCTTATTTACAGTTCATCTGGTGTTCCCTATTTCTATATATGGTGATCTTTCTCATGTATTACACTTTAGCTCAATCCAATTAGACAATAATTTGACTTATATTGAGGAGTCGGTGGCTATTTGGATAAACAGGTTCGGAATTGAAATTAAAGAACATTGCTTCAGTGAATGTTCAATGGACGGGTCATCTGGTCGAGGAGGAGACCTGGAAGACCGAGCACGACATGTGGAGTCATTATTCTTACCTTTTCATCACTTTAGGTACGTCTTTATGCACGTTCGATGACAAACGTTTGTTTTAAGAGAGGAAGAATGTATTGACCAGACCGGTCTTTTTGTGTAATTACATCGTGTTTCCTCTTTTGATGCTTCACTCATGTGTGTTTATGGTCTTATGACTTACAGAGTTGATTAGTTTCATCCAAAAAGATTTAGGGTTGATGTGGACCCTTTCATTATTGTGTTAAAGGCCTAAGTTGTTTATGTAACCAATTGTTGGCTTTTGTAAAAATGGCCCCAGAACAGTATTTTTATGGCGCTGATAGCTTTGTATTGTGATTTTGGACATGGCCATATGCCCGGAATCGTATTCAGAAGTCCATTGATTTGTGTAGTTTTGCCGAAAATTGATACTTTAAAGTTTAAAAGTTTGACTGTAGGTTATCTTTTTGGCAATTGCATTCGGAATTTTATTTTGGGACTTGGAATAAATCTGCTATGCTATTTAGAATTTTTATACAAAATTTGGTGTTGATTTGATAGGAGTCAGTTGCAAATATAGAAGTCCTTGAAATTTACTTTGAAATTCATGCGTTTTGGTGTCTGATTCGTAGTTCTAGATGTTATTTTTTTGTTTTAATTGAGCGAGTTACGTATAATATTTTTAGACTTGTATGAATATTTTGTTTGAAGCACCGAGGGCTGGGATGAGTATCAGACGCGTCGCGAAATATATTAAACTGAAACAAAAACATCTGATGTGTTGGTTCTCGGACGTCGCAATTGTAAGCACCAACCTTGCATTTGCGAACATAGAAGAGGGGGGGGGGGTCTCAAGTGTTGCAATTGTGACACCTTGTTCTCATTTGTGAAGATTAGACTTGCCTTGGTTTGTTTGCACTAGCAATTAATTTGTCGCATTTGCAAAGGGATAGGGTTCGCATTTGCTAACCCATTTGTCGTATTTGCGAAGTCCCTATACGCGGGGCAGTTGCCGCAATTACGACTCATTCTTTTCAATTGCAAACCTAGTGTCGTATAGAATAGTCAGGATTTAGTCTCGATTCTCACATTTTAGAACCCTAATCTCGGTAAGAGGCGATTTGGAGAGGAGATTTTAATCTAAAAACTTTCGGTCAGTGATTCTAATTATTTGTCAACTATATTTCATGATTATATCTCACATTTAATATCAAATTTATGTGTATCAAAAAGGAAAAATGGTGAAAGTTTGTCAAATTTTTAAAAAATGAGAATTTGAGTTTTGAGAATCAATTTGGACTCAAATTTTGAAACTAATCACATATAAGGACTCGTGGGGTTATCGGTTGTCGGAATATAACCCTGGGAATGAATTTTGACCGAGCGAGGCCGGAGTTGACTTTTTAAATTTTTTATAAAAGTGTAAAGATCTTAGCTTTATATATTACAATTATTTTTTCTTGCATTGTTTGATTATATTAAGTCAATTTTGGTTAGATTTGAGCCATATGGAGATGAATTTTGAGGAAAAAGCTGTTTTTGAGGGTTGATTTGGCCTAGTTGAGGTAAGTATCTTGCCTAAATTTATATGGGGGAACTACCCCTTAGAAATTGGGATTGATCGTGCTATTTGTATTATGTGAAAGCTGTATACACAAGGTGACGGGTGGGTACATGGGTTATATATGGTATTTGACCTATATATGTTAATTATAAGTAAAACTCTTTATCTATCCACAGTAAAAGGTTGGCGAATGACGAGATTACAGCATTATTCATGATTTCTCTCTCATGTTCAACAATGTCAACCAAAAACAATGAATCTCAAAGTCTAAAACCACCCAAACCACTAGATATCGAACAGGTTTCTTCAAAACAACACAGTTAGGATGAAAACCATCCTTCAAGGACACGCTGACAACCACCAATTCAACAACGTTTGATTCTAATGTATTCCCTATCGACATAGAACTATATGATGTCTCCCAAGGGAAAAAGAGGGATGTCAAACTGGAACCATATGGTACAAAAGATATAAGAGCTATTGCCTTAACAGAGGAAGATAGACAAAGGATTTATGAATCTTGGAAGAATGTAAACATAGTTAAATTAGTGGGCAAATGCATGATGCATCACTACCTACAAAATGAACTCCAAGAGCTTTGGAGACCATCGGAGGATCTCTAATTGATTGACTTGGGAGAAGATTATTATATAATCAAGTCTAATAGAAGGGATAATATGGAAAAGGCTATCCAATATGGCCTTTGGTTTATAAATTGTCACTTCCTCTCCATTTCTAGGTGGAAGCCAAACTTTATAGCCTCCAAAGAAAAATTGACAACAACAACCGTCTGGATTAGACTACCACAATTGCATAGGTAGGTTACTAAATGTGGACATTTGTACCTCAACTACACTAAGGGGAAGATACTCAAGGTTATGTGTGGAACTCCCACTGGAGATTCCAGTCCAGAAATTCCTATATGTAGGCCACCATAAACAACAAATACATTATGAGGGAGAGAATCTTCTTTGCATCGTCTGTGGAAGGTTGGGGCACACAAAACTAAATACTAAATACTTACAATACAAATCTATGGACCTTAAAGATCCTAATAGTTCTCCTGAACCAAATCATGAAAACCTCAACACAGATAATACTATGCAAAGTAATCTGGCAACCACGGCCAAGACCTCCACTCCAATACCTATTAAAAATATTTTTAATATTCTTGATAATGAGCCCATTGTTTTGGAAAAAACCACCTACGAGAAAAATATTTTTAATAAAAACAATAATACAACTCATAACATGCATGCAAATGCACAAATGTACAACACTAATGGAGATAATGTCATGTTGGATTAAAATGTGTCCCAAGTAACAAAATTGGACAATCCTCCCATGCAAGAATTAAAAGGAAATGACCCAAATACCCTAAATGCTAGTACTGCGCCCACCAATCCGGTCACTAATAAACAAATCCCATTTGGTAATTGCAATACCTTGACTAAAACTCTAGCCTAAATCAGTGTGTTAGGATCTCATAATCTCAATTCACCTGAACATGCATGCCAAATGGCAAAGGAAAATAACAAAACCTCACACATGGCCAATCAAACTACCCACTCCATCTATACTTCTCCGGTGGATGAAGCCCTTATAACCAGTGGCACTGGGCAAACAAAGGCCATGCAAAAATAACAAAAAATCATTGGTCAACTACCCAATCACACTCCATCCTCCTCTAGCTCTCTTCGCATGCCTAACCTTGCAACCCTTCATATCACCCTCAACTTCTAACAATGCCCAAAGTCCCTCCAACGATAAGGAGATGTGATAATAGGCGAATTTAACTATATACAGGCCCTAAATAACTACCATCTTGCAATATTTTGGTAATGAAAGTGATAACAAAATGCTCTTATTACCGCTTTATATGATTTGTAGGTTATATATGACTAGGAAAGGCTAGGGACTACTTCTGGAGTCAAAAATGAAGAAAAAGAGGCCACCCAATTGACCCACGCAGAAAAAAGGCTAAAGTACCAGAGGTACAGTTCTGTCGCGGTTCCTCTGCTATGCCGCGGTGAAATGCGGTTGCAGACAACAAGAATATAAGAGAAGCTGTTTTGCCGCGATCACGGCAGAACCATGGTGGGCGCGCGGAACATCAGAGGAGACTTGTCCGAACGTGATTTTTATCCCTAAAACCCATTTTAGTCGCTAGGTTTTGCCATTGGAGGCATGTATTCAATTTTTAGAGTTCTTTGAAGAAAAAAATAATTGTGAGAAAATACACAAACCATCTCTTCTTTTCTTTTCATTTTTATTAGTAGTTATGATAATTATTGATTTAGTTTGTTCCCCCATTGTTATGAGTAGCTAAATACATTAATCTAAAGTGTTGGTGGAACCCGTTGGGATAACTTGGTTGTTTGGTTAATATAATTTGGTTTGATTGTTAATCTCTATTTGTTCATACGTGTTTTGATTATGGTTATTTGAAAAGGTCCCTCAATTATCCGTTAACATTTAGTATGTATCTACTTGAGAGAGAGTGCATATTTAGGCGATTGTATGAACAAAATGACTCCCGGAGTATAGACAAGAGTCATAATCGAGGGTTTAGAGGTTTGTTTAGAGACAACGATACTTCGGATGCAATATAAGTGAATTGTATTGTGAAATACCTAGTGTAACTTGAGAGAGTACATCTAGTAGATTGTCATAGTTACTTGAGAAAGATCTAGGATAGCTTGACTGTTCATAATTGATAGAGATAACCAAATCGTAGTTATAATACTTATGCAACCAAGGAAATCAACAACGGTGTAAACCATTGCCTTAGACCTTATTCCAACAATTTATAAATCAAGTTCAATTAATTTCCAGTTTTTACCTTCAATCTTTATTTGTTAGAAAAATCAACCACTGTGAATCAAAAATTTTGAGAAAGTGATTGTGTGAATTGAGTAAATCTTACAGGGGTGACTGATAGGTTAATTCTCTGAGGTTAGACATTGGGCTTCAATACTCAGATTATATTTGCAACGCCAACGTATTCTTTTGCGAGACTCGGTTGAGCGTGATCAAATTTTGGCACTGTTGACGGGGAATTACTGGTGTTATCAATTACCACTGAAAGAAATACAAAGATTCTAAGTGTAATCAGTTTCTCTACACCAATCTGTTCATTGAAATTCTAATGATCGAAATCTTGTGGGAAGCATGTGTATGCCTTGATATTCTTCGAGGACTGGAGAACTACTTGAAGGACTCTCAGACTCTGAGAAGATATTCTGGGTATTGAATCGTGCCGACGAAAGACTTCAATATTCTCAACAATCAACCCAACTCGAAGTTAACATGGCTGACATTCAAGACAATGTCAACGGAAACGTCAGGAATGAGCAAGATGACTTAAACGTCAGACAAGTGGCACCTCTTGGGATCGAGGCTGCATTATATGACTGGGCATAGCCCACAGCTGACAATCTGGCCATTGCCATAGTTGTGCTTGCGATTCAAGCGGAGACATTCCAGATCACCAACAATATGATGCATCTGCTGCAGAATAAGGGATTGTTCTCGAGGTCTAGCATTGAATACCCGCAGAACACTTGAAGAATTTTCTGTCAATTTTCATGACTCTAATGCAGCCTAATGCAATCGGAAGCTATCAAACTACTAGTGTTTCTATTCTCAATAACCGGGACAGCTCAAACATGGCTAAATTCACTCCCTGTAAACTCCATTACCACTTAGGAGGAATTAGTAAAGTAGTTCCTAAACAAGTTCTATCCGCCTAACAACACTACACAACAGATTGATGACATAGTGCAATATAGGCAACATCCCACTAAATCCTTGCAAGAAACCTGGAAAAGATTTAAAGGGATGCTGGTGAAGTGCCCTCATTATGGAATTCTAGACCAGATGCTCGGCCAGAGATTTTACATGGGTCTAGCTGACAACTAGAAGGCTAATGTGGATGTTTCAGCTTGGGGTGCTTTCTTAGGCAAAACGTTCACAAAGTGCAAAATTTTGCTAGATAAGATGTCACAATAATGCAGAATGGATGACTAGAGGTACAACACTGGCACCTATTATGCATTCAGTCCCACTTGATCCCAATAATTCGCAAGAAGAGAACTTGGGCACACTTCTAACCTAGATGAGCTTACTAACAAAGAAGATTGATGAGATGGGTACAAAACAGGTGCATATTATTGACACAACGAACACAGGACTATGTACGCGTGCAATAATTAGTCTTATGTGTGTTCATGGAGTGGCGAAGGTGAAACTCAAGGAGTACGAGAAGATATGAACTATGTCAACAACTATGGGGGTCAGAGACAAGGAGCACCGTAGTGGAAAGCGCAGCAAAACCAGCAGTACATGCCTAATATGCAGTAGCCTGGGGGTATGCACCCTAAAAATCAGTTAGTGCTGGTGCCTTACCAGAAACCACAGGGCTATCCACAACAAAATCAGCAGCAATTGGCTTACCAACCACCCCCTCAGTAGCAAGATAATAACACGGTGGAGATTAGAGGTATGCTTCAACAACTCATTGGGACGAATAATAAAGTGCAGGAAAAATTGGCAGTGCATGATTCAGCAATCAAGAACATTGAAACGCAGTTGGGTCAGCTGTCCATGGCTCTAAATAACCGTCCTCCAGAAACCTTGCCTGCAGATACAAACATAAATCCCAAGGAGCAAAACCCATATCAACTGATGGCAGTCAGTCTCAGGAATGGTACAGATTTAGATAGAGAACAAGAAATTGTGCAGGCCAGTAAGAATACTACACCAGCCACTCCAGTTCAATTAGAGGTAGAAGAACTAACAGAACTCACTGAATTGGTGGTTGAGTAGAACTAGGAAGAAAAAGGAAAGAAAAGGTGAATGAAAAAGTCGCAGAACCAATGGCACCTCTTATGCCAAAAAACTCTTACAAAGAGAAGCTAGCGAACAATGCACAAAGGGTGCTTGCTACCAGCACCCTTCCCTCAAAGACTGGTCAAGCATAATAGGGAAGATCAAGACAAAATGTTCATGGAGATGCTGCGACAAATTTGGCCGAATATTCCTTTGATGGATGCTCAGAGGGAGATGCCCGATTATGCCAGGATGATGAAAGATCTCATGTCGCGGAAGTTTGATTTTCAGGATCTATCTACTGTGACACTGACACTGACTTGCAGCGTTGTGGTAGCAAAACCGATGGCTCAAAAGATGTCTGATCCAGGTAGCGTTACTATCCCTTTCACAATTGGAAATTATTCCTTTGCAAAGGCATTGTGTGATTTGGGAGCCAACATAAATCTGATGCCGCTGGCTATGTACACTAAATTGGGCATCGGTAGAGCTAGGCTGACTTCCATGTTACTACAGCTGGCCGATCGCACTGTGAAAAGACCAACGATTATTCTTGATGATGTGTTTGTGCAAGTGGGGAAGTTTGTGTTCCCTGCAGACTTCGTGATACTGGATTGCCAGGTGGATGAGGAGACACCCCTTATATTAGGGAGGCCATTTCTAGCCACTGGAAGAGCACTGATAGACTGTGAAACTGGGGAAATAAAAATGAGACTGAACGATGATGAAGTTATATTCAATGTTCAGCAATCGATGAGGAGACCCAGTGAATATGCGAATTGCTCTTTAGAGGAGGCAGTAGATGTCATTCTGGAAGAAGATGATAGGGCCCTAACAGTTAATGATCCATTAGAGGAATGTATGACAAATCTAGAAGAGATGGATGGTGAATGGTTAGCTGAATGGGTCATGGCACTGGAAGGACGAGGAGTTTTGTCAAGAGAACCTCAGTTCGAATCCCTTGAGGTAGAAAAAATGGACACTCCCCCGCAAAGCCACCAATAGAAGAACCACCCAAACTAGAGTTAAAGTCATTACCAGACCACCTCAAGTGTGCATTTTTAGGCCCAAATTCTACCTTTCTTATTATTGTATCATCTTGTTTTCTAGATTTGCAGGTAAAACATCTCTTATAGGTGTAGCAAGATAACACGAATGCTATTGGCTGGACCATGGCAGACATAAAGGGTATAAGACCAGCCTTCTGCATGCATTAGATTCTCCTGGAAGAGGGGCACAGACCATCCAAGGAACACTAACAAAGGCTGAACCCTAACATGAAAGAGGTTGTAAAGAAAGAGTTCATCAAATTGTTAGATGCGGGAATCATTTTCCCCATCTCTGATAGTAATTGGGTCAGTCCTGTCTAATGTGTTCAGAAAAGGGGGGATGACTATTGTAAAAAATGACAATAATGAGTTGATCTCAACTCATACAGTCACAGGGTGGCGAATTTGTATGGATTACCTAAAACTGAACACTGCCACCCGAAAGGACCACTTTCCCTTTCCCTTCATTGACCAAATGCTGGACAGGCTGCCCGGAAGATCCCACTTCTATTTCGTAGGTATTCGGGGTACAATCAAATATGTATAGCCCCCGAAGATAGAGAGAAACCATCCTTCACTTGTTCGTACGACATCTTTGCCTTTCGGAGAATGCCTTTTGGTCTTTGCAATATACCAATGACTTTTCAACGGTGCATGCTAGCCATCATCACAGATATGGTGGAGGACATTATGGAAGTCTTTATGGATGATTTCTCCGTGGTAGGAGAATCATTTGAAGACTGTCTTCACAACCTAAGTAGAGTTCTCAAAAGGTGTGAGGAGACAAATTTAGTGCTAAACTAGGAGAAGTGCCATTTTATGGTACAATAAAGGATAGTCTTAGGACATCGAGTGTCCAAGAAAGGAATTGAGGTCGACCATGCAAAGGTTGACGTGATTGAGAAGCTACCACCGCCCACTTTGGTCAAGGCGGTGAGAAGTTTTCTAGGACACTCCGGATTCTACTGGTGTTTCATAAAAGATTTTTCCGAAATTGCTAACCCACTATGCAAACTCTTTGAAAAGGATCAGCCCTTTGTGTTTTCTAATGAGTGCAGGTTGGCATTTGAGGTGTTGAAGAAGAAGCTAATAACTACCCCCATCATTGTTTCCCCCGACTGGGAGCAACCATTCGAGCTCATGTGCGATGCCAGCGACAATGCTATAGGAGCAGTCTTGAGGCAGCGAAAGGATAAATCGATGCACCTGATATACTACGCAAGCAGAATGCTAAGTGGTGCATTGCTCAACTATCTAAATGTAAGGCTCAAGCGGCGGTATAAGGAATGATTATGATTGAAATTGAGAAATAAGAATTTGGGACGGTACCTCGATTGTTATTCTTGTTGTATATAAGGCGGTACCTCGGTTGTGATTCTTGTTGTGAATCCCATGTTGGAAATAGTTATTGGCGTGTTCTTGTTGCTTTTATTCCTCCTTGTTTTATAAGTTTATTCCGTATTTGACTATTGTGGTTCTCATTTATTGCTTCCTTATTGTTGTCGTTATGCTTACAGGTCTATCATTACTTCACATTCTTAGATAACTTCATAATTATTCATCTCTTCGATTTCAATTATATCTAGTTATTATATTTTTATTCTGTTTGTCTTGCCCTAGTAGGTACCTGGAGCTGGCCTCGTCACTACACTATCGAGGTTAGGCTTGATACATACTGGTTACCATTGTGGTGTACTCATACTACGTCTCTACACAACTTTTTGTGCAGATCCAAGTACGTCTGTGTTATACCCAAGCTTATGATAGCTATAGATATAAAATGGGCAGAATGTGAAAGTGGTATTATGGGATTGAAATGGTGTATTTTGTGGAGGAAATGGTGAGAGATAAAGTGAGGGAAAATGGGGATATAGTATGACCGAATGAAGGAGGAAATGTGTGGAGATTGTAGAAGGAAAGAGATGATTTTAAGGAGGAAAAGGGGCTGGACGAGATGGGAGTAAAATGGAAGGAGTTCTTTTGGTTTTTTACTTTATGGGATAAACCAAATCAGGGGCAAGAGATAAACACACTCTTATCTTAATTTGGGGCTTTTATCTCCTTTCACACAAAAATAATCACTACTAATGTATGAAATCAGACTCCTAACACACACTCAAAAGTAGCCAACTTCACACCAATTCGAAATACACTCAAAGAGCACAAATGGGATTACAACATATGATGCATTACAAGGCCTAAATGGCTGAAATAAATAGATAAGGGAGGGATACATTAGCTAGCTTTTACTTGGCATAAAATAACATAAAGTATGGATAATAATGATGGAGATTCCCAAGCCATTCCTAAAGCTTCACATGGTGTTTTAGCTTTAATCATGAGTCATAATAAGCTACAAATCATATGATTTTCGACCAGCTCAAAGGGGAGTGAGAATGAAAGCTTCACATGGTGTTTTAGCTTTAATCATGAGTCATAATAAGCTACAAATCATATGATTTTCGACCACCTCAAAGGGGAGTGAGAATGAATGCTTTATGAAATTATTGTGATGGAATTTAGGTGGTTTTGGATGGGTAAATTCAGCCATGGGTGGGAAAAACACATGTAATCACAATAATAAGGCTATGAAGGATATAATAAAGTAAAAGCAAACGTTTTGCCTCTCTTTTTCCTTGAAATTTTGTGGGAGCTCTCAAAGGAGATGTGAGACATTATTTTGAACTAAAAGAAGAGATGAAATACTTTTTGGATATTTAAGAGGGTATGAGTTACTTCGGCCTTATGTGGGAGCTTAGGTAAGGAGGGTTATTTGGGTTTTTGGACAGGAAGAGAAAATGAATTCAACCCAAAAAGGATCATAACACTTGGACATTAACCCATTGATTTGTTTTATTATTTGTGGTGTGTCCACGAGTTTGGTTGGAACATCCCGCGGTATATCGTCCTCCCCCTCTTCAGTAGAGTTTGACCTCAAACTTGGAATATCTTCAGGCTCGAAGTAGGGGCTTAGATCGGCAATGTTGAATGTAGCCGAAACTCCATAATCTCCGGGTAGATTAACCTTGTAGGCATTGTCATTCACATTCTCCAAGACTTCAAAAGGTCCATCAGCTCGGGGTAATAGTTTGGATTTGCGTTTTGTGGGAAAGCACTCTTTACGGAGGTGGATCCAAACTAAATCACCGGGTTTGAATTTGGTTGATTTCCTCCCTTTGTTGATCCGTGCACTAACCCTTTCATTTATTGGTTCTATCTTTTCTCGAACTTTGTTGTGAAGTTCTTGGATCTCTTTTGCTCTCTTCTCGGCTTCCCAACTATATTTATTATCTGTTAAGATAGGATCAAGTTCAACGGGGGTAATGGGGTTAGAACCATAAACAATCATAAAAGGAGAGAATCCGGTTGTCTTGCTCGGTTTTCTGTTGTATGCAAATTCCGCATGAGGTAGAAGTTCTTCTCATTGTTTGATGTTCCTTTTGATGCGTACTCGGAGTAAGGTTCCGAGAGTGTGGTTCGTCACCTCTGTTTGTCCATCCGTTTGGGGGTGGCTTGAAGTACAAAAGTTGAGTTTAGTACCCAACTTCCTCAAAAGGGTCACCCAAAAGTTGCTAAGGAACGTGCTGTCCCTATCTGACACCATGCTACAAGGAATGCCATGGAGTTTGACAATGTCTCGGAAGTAAAGATCAGCAACTTGAGAAACATCATGGGTGGTTAAGCATGGCACGAAATGAGCCATTTTCGAGAACCGATCCACCATGACCATGATTGAATCTTTTCCTCGCTGCGTTCTTGGCAGCCCGTGATGAAGTCCAAGCTAACACCTTCCCATGGCGCCGATGGAATGGGAAGTGGAAGATGCATTCCTTGACCTATTGAGTGGCTTTTGGCAACATGACAAGTGTTGCACCGCTTGATGAAGTGTTCAACGTCTCGTTCCATCTTTGGCCAGTAATAATGCTCACGCATCATCATATGGGTTTTGTCAATGCCAAAGTGACCAGCTAGTCCACCACCATGGATTTCTTCAATGATGGTCTCACGAACGCTACATCTTGGGATACACCGCTGGTTGCCACGAAACAAGTAACCATTTTTCACTAGAAATTTCCCATAAGGCCGTTCAAGAAACTTAGAATAAATGTTTTTGAAGTCTTTACCTCCTTGTAAAGCTCCTGCAAAAATTCAAAACCAACAAGTTTGGTACTAAGTACTGTTAGTATAAATGCCTCCGGGATAAGGCGTCAGCGCCTTTGTTCAAGGTTCCGTTTTTATGCTTGATGGTGAAGGTGAAGATTTGTATATATTCAACCTATTTGGCATGTCGAGGACATATCTTATGTTGTCCTTGTATGTATTTCAACGCCTCATGATCAGAATGGAGTATAAACTCCTTACTAATCAATAATGCCTCCAATGCTCAAGAGATCGTACAAGAGCGTAAAACTCTTTGTCATAGGTTGAACATCTTCTTCGGGTGTCATTTAGCTTCTCGTTAAAGTATGACACAGGGTGTACTTCTTGAGAAAATACAGCTCCAATACCAACGCCAGATGCGTCGCATTCAACTTCAAACAACTTATCAAAGCTAGGTAAAGCTAACACCGATGCCTGTGTTAGTTTAAGCTTGATAGTTTCGAAGGCTTTTTTGTGCTTGTGGAATCCACTCAAACTTTTGATGTTTGGTCAAATCTGTGAGAGGGGCTGTTATGGTGCTGAAATCTTTCACAAATCTTCTATTAAAAGAAGCAAGGGCATGGAAACTCCGCACTTGTTGCATTGAGGTTGGCGTGGGCTAATCTCTGATGGCTTGAGTTTTCTTTTCATCTACTTTAATTCCTTCATTTGAGATGAAATACCCCATGAACTCAGTTTCTTGAGAAAAGAATTGACTCTTCTCAAGGTTTCCATACGACTTCTCTTCATCCAATTTTTTGATCACCAAAGTGAGGTGATTAGCATGCTCCTCTTCGCTATTGCTATAGATCAAAATGTCGTCAAAGTAGACAACGACAAAATGAACTATGAATGGCTTTAAGACTTGGTTCATCAACCTCATAAACGTGCTAGGGGCGTTGGTCAATCCAAAAGTCATAACCAGCCACTCATAAAGGCCAAACTTAGTCTTAAAAGCGGTTTTCCACTCATCTCCTTCGAAGATTCGAATTTGATGATAGCCACTCCTAAGATCAATTTTCGAATAGATCTTAGAACCATGGAGTTCATCCAGCATGTCCTCAAGTCTAGGTATGTGATACCTATACTTGATGGTAATCTTCTTTATGCCACGGCTATCACAACACATTCTCCAAGTACCATTCTTCTTTGGCACCAACAAGGCTGGAACAGCGCAAGGGCTTAAACACTCTCTAATGAATCCTTTGGCTAACAATTCATCCACTTGACGTTGGATCTCCTTTGTTTCTTCGGGATTCATTCGATAGGCAGGTTTGTTGGGTTGGGCAGCCCCTTGAATGAGATCAACCTTGTGTTGGATCTCTCTTTTTGGGGGTAGGCCGTGTGGTACATCTTCTGGAAAAACTTGGGAAAATGGTTCAATGATAGATTGGGCTAATGGATGGATTTGTTTGGGAGGGGGAGTGGGTTCGTCTTCATCAACATTAAGAAGTAGAAGGTCTTTAAATCCTTCGAACTCATGTTGTTCAGTTTGGAGTATGGTAGTTATAAGAGTGGGAGTGTTATCTTTTGTTCTTATGGCCGTGGGGAAGGTTGGTGGTAAGGTGGTGAGGATAACCTTCTTCTTGTTGACAAGGAATGAGTAGGTGTTTAAATAGCCATCATGTTGAACTTTGTTATCAAACAGCCATGGTCATCCTAAAAGAACATGACAAGCATCATGGGAATGATATCAAACCATATCTCATCTTTGTAAGTCTTGCCAATACTTAATGACATCAAGCTTCGAGTATCAACTCGTAATCCTTTTCCTTGATTCAACCACTGAATCGTGTAAGGTTTGGATGAGGTGATAAACTAAGTTGTAGTTTATCCACCAATGTTTTTGAAACAACATTGGAACAACTTCCACTATCAATGATCAGAGAGCACCTTCTTTTGAATGGTACAACGAGTATGAAAGATGTTTTCTCGTTGTAGTTGATCGTCAGAACAGGGAATTGCACTCAAGGTTCTTCAGATGACCAAGAGTTCTCCATCATCAAGGCCAACACATTCTTCTTCTTCTTCTTCTATTTCTTCTTTCGACCAAGAAGGATTGAAATCATCATCATCATATTCAACAAGAACAATGACTTTCTTGTTTGGGCATTCATTGGAAAAATGACCAGTGCCTTGACAACGATAACAAACGGGGGCTCTTTTGTGGTTTGTGAGTGGTTCGTTAGCTTGGAAAGGAGATGATGTTGGTTTAGAAGGGGGTGCTGTTTTGTTGCTTTGTGGGGAGGCGTGGGCAGTAGGGGTATTTTTGGTGGGCGTGTAGGTGGTTTTACGATATGAAGAAGTGGTTCGGGGAAAATTGAACTTGGATTTCTTATGTTGTGATTCCCCTTTTGGAGCCTTGGTAAGTTCTTTCATAACCTTGTAATTCAACCGCATTGGCTATTTGAGTGTTTAAGGCAAAAAAGTATCTTACATAGGTTTGCTCTTCATTTCTTGCAAATCACAGCGAAGTAAGAGTTCCTCGAACTCCCGGTTGTAGTCTTCAACGGATTTAGAACCTTGCTTAAGCGTTTGAAGCCTAGAAAAATTCTCACGCACATATTCAGTAGGTAAGAACTTCTTTTTTAAGAGAGTTCTCATCTTTAGCCAAGTATCTACCGGTGGTTTCTCACTTCTTATCCTCTTTGTAGTGATGTTGGTCCACCAAGTAGAAGCGTACCTTCGGAACTTCAAAGCCACTATCTTGACCTTCTTTTCATCCGGCACGTCTTTGAAATCAAAAACGCGTTCAACTGTTTCTAGCCACTCAAGGAACTCATCGGGATCATTCTTTCCTTCAAAGATGGGAATATCAACTTTGAAATCAGAAATGAACCTTTCTTGAGTTCTAGCTTTTATAGTGCCACTAGAACTAGCTTCTCCTTCATCATCACTTGTTTGGAACATGCTTACCTTTTGTTTGGTAAGCTTTGCTACTTGTTGTGCCAAGTAGTCTATTTGAGCCTTCATTGCCGCATTTTGAGCTAATAGCTCTTCTTGGGTAATACTTTGGGAAGGAGTTGCCATGGTTTGCTAGGTTTGGCCAAAAAAGTGAGGATAGGATGGGAATTGTTTTTGGTCCTTTGGGAGATGATCAACAACTATCTCTGATACCAAATGTTATACCCAAGCTTATGATAGCTATAGATATAAAATGGGCAGAATGTGAAAGTGGTATTATGGGATTGAAATCGTGTATTTTGTGGAGGAAATGGTGAGAGATAAAGTGAGGGAAAATGGGGATATAGTATGACCGAATGAAGGAGGAAATGTGTGGAGATTGTAGAAGGAAATGAGATGATTTTAAGGAGGAAAAGGGGGCTGGACGAGATGGGAGTAAAATGGAAGGAGTTCTTTTGTTTTTTTCTTTTATAGGATAAACCAAATCAGGGGCAAGAGATAAACACACTCTTATCTTAAGATAAGAGTGTGTTTATCTCTTGCCCCTGATTTGGTTTATCCCATAAACGAAAAAAAAACCAAAAGAACTCCTTCCATTTTACTCCCATCTCGTCAAGCCCCCTTTTTCTTCTTAAAATCATAGCATTTCCTTCTACAATCTTCACACATTTTCTTCTCCATTCGGTCATACTATATCCCCATTTTCCCTCACTTTATCTCTCACCATTTCCTCCATAAAATACACCATTTCCATCCCATAATAGCACTTTCACATTCTGCCCATTTTATATCTATAGCTATCATAAGCTTGGGTATAACACTAAAGTATGAGCATTAGAGGCTGGGTGATTTGCTTCAGAGACATTAGATTCCGAGTGAAAATAGGAGCGTGTTACCATGGATTTCATTGTTGGGCTCCCTTGGATTTAGAAGAAATTTAATGCAGTATTGTTAATTGAGGATAGGTTGACCAAGTCGGCTCATTTCAGTCCTGTGGTGGCCACCTACACTTCAGAGAAGCTAGCTCAGATATATATCCGCGAGATTGTTCGACTTCATATTGTGCCGATGTCTATTATCTCCAATCGAGGTATGAGTTCACATTGCACTTATGGTGAGTTGTGCAGTATTAATTAGGCACACGGGTTGAGCTGAGTACAACATTTTACCCCCAAACAAACAGGAAGTCCGAGTGCAACATTCATCTATTAGAGGATATGCTTCGTGCATGTGTTATAAATTTTGGGGATTCTTGGGATCAGTTCTTTCTGCTTGCATAGTTACCTACAACAACAGCTACCAATCGAGCATTCAGATGGCTCCTTATGAGGCCATATATAGGAAACATTGTTGCTATTTAGTTGGTTAGTTTGAGCAGGGAGAGGCTAGTTGTTAGGCACAGATTTTATTTGAGATGCCTTGGAAAAAGTTAAGTTGATTCAGGATCAGCTTCGTACAGCTCAGTCTAGACATAACAGTTATGTAGATCGGAAGGTTCATAATGTAGCATTTATGGTTGGAGATTGAGTTTTGCTCCGGGTTTTAGCCATGAAGGGTGTGATGAGGCTCGGGAAGAAGGGCAAGTTGAGCCCTAGGTATATCAGACGTTTTGAGATCCTTGAGAGAGTTGGTGAGCTGTCCTACAAACTTGCATTTCCACATAGCTTATTTACAGTTCATCTGGTGTTCCCTATTTCTATATATTGTGATCTTTCTCATGTATTACACTTTAGCTCAATCCAATTAGACAATAATTTGCCTTATATTGAGGAGTCGGTGGCTATTTGGATAAATAGGTTCGGAAATTGAAATTAAAGAACATTGCTTCAGTGAATGTTCAATGGACGGGTCATCTGGTCGAGGAGGAGACCTGGAAGACCGAGCACGACATGTGGAGTCATTATCCTTACCTTTTCATCACTTTAGGTACGTCTTTATGCACGTTCGATGACAAACGTTTTTTTTAAGAGAGGAAGAATGTATTGACCAGACCGGTCTTTTTGTGTAATTACATCGTGTTTCCTCTTTTGATGCTTCACTCATGTGTGTTTATGGTCTTATGACTTACAGAGTTGATTAGTTTCATCCAAAAAGATTTAGGGTTGATATGGATCCTTTCATTATTGTGTTAAAGGCCTAAGTTGTTTATGTAACCAATTGTTGGCTTTTGTAAAAATGGCCCCAGAACAGTATTTTTATGGCGCTGATAGCTTATTGTGATTTTGGACATGGCCATATGCCCGGAATCGTATTCAGAAGTCCATTGATTTGTGTAGTTTTGCCGAAAATTGATACTTTAAAGTTTAGAAGTTTGACTGTAGGTTAGCTTTTTGGCAATTGCATTCGGAATTTTATTTTGGGACTTGGAATAAATCTGCTATGCTATTTAGAATTTTTATACAAAATTTGGTGTTGATTTGATAGGAGTCAGTTGCAAATATAGAAGTCCTTGAAATTTACTTTGAAATTCATGCATTTTGGTGTCTGATTCGTAGTTCTAGATGTTATTTTTTTGTTTTAATTGAGTGAGTTACGTATAATATTTTTAGACTTGTATGAATATTTTGTTTGAAGCACTGAGGGCTTCGATGAGTATCAGATGCGTCGCGAAATATTTTATGCTGAAACAAAAACATCTGATGTGTTGGTTCTCGGATGTCGAAATTGTAAGCACCAACCTTGCATTTCCGAACATAGAAGAGGGGGGGGGGGGGTCTCAAGTGTTGCAATTGTGACACCTTGTTTGCATTTGTGAAGATTAGGCTTGCCCTGGTTTGTTTGCACTAGCAATTAATTTGTCGCATTTGCAAAGGGATAGGGTTCGCATTTGCTAACCCATTTGTCGTATTTGCGAAGTCCCTATACTCGGGGCAGTTGCCGCAATTACGACTCATTCTTTTCAATTGCAAACCTAGTGTTGTAAAGAATAGTCAGGATTTAGTCTCGATTCTCACATTTTAGAACCCTAATCTCGGTAAGAGGCGATTTGGAGAGGAGATTTTAATCTAAAAACTTTCGGTCAGTGATTCTAATTATTTGTCAACTATATTTCATGATTATATCTCACATTTAACATCAAATTTATGTGTATCAAAAAGGAAAAATGGTGAAAGTTTGTCAAATTTTTAAAAAATGAGAATTTGAGTTTTGAGAATCAATTTGGACTCAAATTTTGAAACTAATCACATATAAGGACTCGTGGGGTTATCGGTTGTCGGAATATAACCCTGGGAATGAATTTTGACCGAGCGAGGCCGGAGTTGACTTTTTAAATTTTTTACAAAAGTGTAAATATCTTAGCTTTATATATTACAATTATTTTTTCTTGCATTGTTTGATTATATTAAGTCAATTTTGGTTAGATTTGAGCCATATGGAGATGAATTTTGAGGAAAAAGCTGTTTTTGAGGGTTGATTTGGCCTAGTTGAGGTAAGTATCTTGCCTAATTTTATATGGGGGAACTACCGCTTAGAAATTGGGATTGATCGTGCTATTTGTATTATGTGAAAGCTGTATACACAAGGTGACGGGTGGGTACATGGGTTATATATGGTATTTGACCTATATATGTTAATTATAAGTAAAACTCTTTATTTATCCACAGTAAAAGGTTGGCGAATGACGAGATTACAGCATTATTCATGATTTCTCTCTCATGTTCAACAATGTCAACCAAAAACAATGAATCTCAAAGTCTAAAACCACCCAAACCACTAGATATCGAACAGGTTTCTTCAAAACAACACAGTTAGGATGAAAACCATCCTTCAAGGACATGCTGACAACCACCAATTCAACAACGTTTGATTCTAATGTATTCCCTATCGACATAGAACTAACTGATGTCTCCCAAGGGAAAAAGAGGGGTGTCAAACTGGAACCAGAGGAAGATAGACAAAGGATTTATGAATCTTGGAAGAATGTAAACATAGTTAAATTAGTGGGCAAATGCATGATGCATCACTACCTACAAAATGAACTCCAAGAGCTTTGGAGACCATCGGAGGATCTCTAATTGATTGACTTGGGAGAAGATTATTATATAATCAAGTCTAAAAGAAGGGATAATATGGAAAAGGCTATCCAATATGGCCCTTGGTTTATTAATTGTCACTTCCTCTCCATTTCTAGGTGGAAGCCAAACTTTGTAGCCTCCAAAGAAAAATTGACAACAACAACCGTCTGGATTAGACTACCACAATTGCATAGGTAGGTTACTAAATGTGGACATTTGTACCTCAACTACACTAAGGGGAACATACTCAAGGTTATGTGTGGAACTCCCACTGGAGATTCCAGTCCAGAAATTCCTATATGTAGGCCACCATAAACAACAAATACATTATGAGGGAGAGAATCTTCTTTGCATCGTCTGTGGAAGATTGGGGCACACAAAACTAAATACTAAATACATACAATACAAATCTATGGACCTTAAAGATCCTAATAGTTCTCCTAAACCAAATCATGAAAACATCAACACAGATAATACTATGCAAAGTAATCTGGCAACCACGGCCAAGACCTCCACTCCAATACCTATTAAAAATATTTTTAATATTCTTGATAATGAGCCCATTGTTTTGGAAAAAACCACCTACGAGAAAAATATTTTTAATAAAAACAATAATACAACTCATAACATGCATGCAAATGCACAAATGTACAACACTAATGGAGATAATGCCATGTTGGATTTAAACGTGTCCCAAGTAACAAAATTGGACAATCCTCCCATGCAAGAATTAAAAGGAAATGACCCAAATACCCTAAATGCTAGTACTGCGCCCACCAATCCGGTCACTAATAAACAAATCCCATTTGGTAATTGCAATACCTTGACTAAAACTCTAGACTAAATCAGTGTGTTAGGATCTCATAATCTCAATTCACCTGAACATGCATGCCAAATGGCAAAGGAAAATAACAAAACCTCACACATGGCCAATCAAACTACCCACTCCATCTATACTTCTCCGGTGGATGAAGCCCTTATAAACAGTGGCACTGGGCAACCAAAGGCCATGCAAAAATAACAAAAAATCATTGGTCAACTACCCAATCACACTCCATCCTCCTCTAGCTCTCTTCACATGCCTAACCTTGCAACCCTTCATATCACCCTCAACTTCTAACAATGCCCAAAGTCCCTCCAACGATAAGGAGATGTGATAATGGGCGAATTTAACTATATACAGGCCCTAAATAACTACCATCTTGCAATATTTTGGTAATGAAAGTGATAACAAAATGCTCTTATTACCGCTTTATATGATTTGCAGGTTATATATGATTAGGAAAGGCTAGGGACTACTTTTGGAGTCAAAAATGAAGAAAAAGAGGCCACCCAATTGACCCACGCAGAAAAAAGGCTGAAGTACTAGAGGTACAGTTCTGTCGCGGTTCCACTGCTATGCCGCGGTGAAATGTGGTTGTAGACAACTAGAATATAAGAGAAGCTGTTTTACCGCGGTCACGGCACAACCGTGGTGGGCGCGCGGAACATCAGAGGAGACTTGTCCGAACGTGATTTTTATCCCTAAAACCCATTTTAGTCGCTAGGTTTCCCCATTGGAGGCATGTATTCAGTTTTTAGAGTTCTTTGAAGAAAAAAATAATTGTGAGAAAATACACAAACCATCTC
Organism: Nicotiana benthamiana; assembly: GCA_034376525.1. NCBI lineage: Eukaryota > Viridiplantae > Streptophyta > Magnoliopsida > Solanales > Solanaceae > Nicotiana > Nicotiana benthamiana. Next base: position 118,928,936 of record CM067323.1, on the reverse strand, counting down.
TTCTTTTCTTTTCATTTTTATTAGTAGTTATGATAATTATTGATTTAGTTTGTTCCCCCATTGTTATGAGTAGCTAAATACATTAATCTAAGGTGTTGGTGGAACCCGTTGGGGATAACTTGGTTGTTTGATTAATATAATTTGGTTTGATTGTTAATCTCTATTTGTTCATACGTGTTTTGATTATGGTTATTTGAAAAGGTCCCTCAATTATCCATTAATATTTAGTATGTATCTACTTGAGAGAGAGTGCATATTTAGGCGATTGTATGAACAACATGACTCCCGGAGTATATACAAGAGTCATAATCGAGGGTTTAGAGGTTTGTTTAGAGACAACGATACTTCGGATGCAATATAAGAGAATTGTATTGTGAAATACCTAGTGTAACTTGAGAGAGTACATCTAGTAGATTGTCATAGTTACTTGAGAAAGATCTAGGATAGCTTGACTGTTCATGATTGATAGAGATAACCAAATCGTAGTTATAATACTTATGCAACCAAGGAAATCAACAACGGTGTAAACCATTGCCTTAGACCTTATTCCAACTATTTATAAATCAAGTTCAATTAATTTCCAGTTTTTACCTTCAATCTTTATTTGTTAGAAAAATCAACCACTATGAATCAAAAACTTTGAGAAAGTGATTGTGTGAATTGAGTAAATCTTACAAGGGTGGCTGATAGGTTAATTCTCTGAGGTTAGACATTGGGCTTCAATACTCAGATTATATTTGCAACGCCAACGTATTCTTTTGCGAGACTCGGTTGAGCGTGATCAAATTTTGGCACTGTTGACGGGGAATTACTGGTGTTATCAATTACCACTGAAAGAAATACAAAGATTCTAAGTGTAATCAGTTTCTCTACACCAATCTGTTCATTGAAATTCTAATGATCGAAATCTTGTGGGAAGCAGGTGTATGCCTTGATATTCTTCGAGGACTGGAGAACTACTTGAAGGACACTCAGACTCTGAGAAGATATTCTGGGTATTGAATCGTGCCGACGAAAGACTTCAATATTCTCAACAAACAACCCAACTCGAAGTTAACATGGCTGACATTCAAGACAATGTCAACGGAAACGTCAGGAATGAGCAAGATGACTTAAACGTCAGACAAGTGGCACCTCTTGGGATCGAGGCTGCATTATATGACTGGGCATAGCCCACAGCTGACAATCTGGCCATTGCCATAGTTGTGCTTGCGATTCAAGCGGAGACATTCCAGATCACCAACAATATGATGCATCTGCTGCAAAATAAGGGATTGTTCTCCAGGTCTAGCATTGAATACCCGCAGAACACTTGAAGAATTTTCTGTCTATTTTCATGACTCTAATGCAGCCTAATGCAATCGGAAGCTATCAAACTACTAGTGTTTCTATTCTCAATAACCGGGACAGCTCAAACATGGCTAAATTCGCTCCCTGTAAACTCCATTACCACTTAGGAGGAATTAGTAAAGTAGTTCCTAAACAAGTTCTATCCGCCTAACAACACTACACAACAGATTGATGACATAGTGCAATATAGGCAACATCCCACTAAATCCTTGCAAGAAACCTGGAAAAGATTTAAAGGGATGCTGGTGAAGTGCCCTCATTATGGAATTCTAGACCAGATGCTCGGCCAGAGATTTTACATGGGTCTAGCTGACAACTAGAAGGCTAATGTGGATGTTTCAGCTTGGGGTGCTTTCTTAGGCAAAACGTTCACAAAGTGCAAAATTTTGCTAGATAAGATGTCACAAAAATGCAGAGTGGATGACTAGAGGTACAACACTGGCACCTATTATGCATTCAGTCCCACTTGATCCCAATAATTCGCAAGAAGAGAACTTGGGCACACTTCTAACCTAGATGAGCTTACTAACAAAGAAGATTGATGAGATGGGTACAAAACAGGTGCATATCATTGACACAACGAACACATGACTATGTACGCGTGCAATAATTAGTCTTATGTGTGTTCATGGAGTGGCGAAGGTGAAACTCAAGGAGTACGAGAAGATATGAACTATGTCAACAACTATGGGGGTCAGAGACAAGGAGCACCGTAGTGGAAAGCGCAGCAAAACCAGCAGTACATGCCTAATATGCAGTAGCCTGGGGGTATGCACCCTAAAAATCAGTTAGTCCTGGTGCCTTACCAGAAACCACAGGGCTATCCACAACAAAATCAGCAGCAATTGGCTTACCAACCACCCCCTCAGTAGCAAGATAATAACACGGTGGAGATTAGAGGTATGCTTCAACAACTCATTGGGACGAATAATAAAGTGCAGGAAAAATTGGCAGTGCATGATTCAGCAATCAAGAACATTGAAACGCAGTTGGGTCAGCTGTCCATGGCTCTAAATAACCGTCCTCCAGAAACCTTGCCTGCAGATACAAACATAAATCCCAAGGAGCAAAACCCATATAAAATGATGGCAGTCAGTCTCAGGAATGGTACAGATTTAGATAGAGAGCAAGAAATTGTGCAGGCCAGTAAGAATACTACACCAGCCACTCCAGTTCAATTAGAGGTAGAAGAACTAACAGAACTCACTGAATTGGTGGTTGAGTAGAACTAGGAAGAAAAAGGAAAGAAAAGGTGAATGAAACAGTCGCAGAACCAATGGCACCTCTTATGCCAAAAAACTCTTACAAAGAGAAGCTAGCGAACAATGCACAAAGGGTGCTTGCTACCAGCACCCTTCCCTCAAAGACTGGTCAAGCATAATAGGGAAGATCAAGACAAAATGTTCATGGAGATGCTGCGACAAATTTGGCCGAATATTCCTTTGATGGATGCTCTGAGGGAGATGCCCGATTATGCCAGGATGATGAAAGATCTCATGTCGCGGAAGTTTGATTTTCAGGATCTATCTACTGTGACACTGACACTGGCTTGCAGCGTTGTGGTAGCAAAACCGATGGCTCAAAAGATGTCTGATCCAGGTAGCGTTACTATCCCTTTCACAATTGGAAATTATTCCTTTGCAAAGGCATTGTGTGATTTGGGAGCCAACATAAATCTGATGCCGCTGGCTATGTACACTAAATTGGGCATTGGTAGAGCTAGGCTGACTTCCATGTTACTACGGCTGGCCGATCGCACCGTGAAAAGACCAACGATTATTCTTGATGTTGTGTTTGTGCAAGTGGGGAAGTTTGTGTTCCCTACAGACTTCGTGATACTGGATTGCCAGGTGGATGAGGAGACACCCCTTATATTAGGGAGGCCATTTCTAGCCACTGGAAGAGCACTGATAGACTGTGAAACTGGGGAAATAAAAATGAGACTGAACGATGATGAAGTTATATTCAATGTTCAGCAATCGATGAGGAGACCCGGTGAATATGCGAATTGCTCTATAGAGGAGGCAGTAGACGTCAGTCTGGAAGAAGATGATAGGGCCCTAACAGTTAATGATCCATTGGAGGAATGTATGACAAATCTAAAAGAGATGGATGGTGAATGGTTAGCTGAATGGGTCATGGCACTGGAAGGCCGAGGAGTTTTGTCAAGAGAACCTCAGTTCGAATCCCTTGAGGTAGAAAAAATGGACACTCCCCCAGCAAAGCCACCAATAGAAGAACCACCCAAACTAGAGTTAAAGTCATTACCAGACCACCTCAAGTGTGCATTTTTAGGCCCAAACTCTACCTTTCTTGTTATTATATCATCCTGTTTTCTAGATGTGCAGGTAAAACATCTCCTATAGGTGTAGCAAGATAACACGAATGCTATTGGCTGGACCATGGCAGACATAAAGGGTATAAGACCAGCCTTCTGCATGCATAAGATTCTCCTGGAAGAGGGCCACAGACCATCCTAGGAACACTAACGAAGGCTGAACCCTAACATGAAAGAGGTTGTAAAGAAAGAGTTCATCAAATGGTTGGATGCGGGAATCATTTTCCCCATCTCTGATAGTAATTGGG